>CBVK0103534069.1:0-30947 GCA_900067695.1 Picea abies
CCTCGGGATTGATTTGCTGCAACCCATTTCAGTTCTGAGTGTCAACAATACACAAGTAATGGATTAAAACAAACAATCAAGCAATTGAAAGTTTGGGTTGTAGATGCCAGCGAACTATGTTTTGGAATCAATTTTAATGTTGTGGGTGTTGTGGATGTTGAGGGTAATTACCACTAGAACTAAAACAAGCATAAAGATAATAACATCCACACAACAATTAAACACCATGAACATAAGAGATTACCTTGGAAACCCAAATGGGATAAACAACAAATACTGGCTTCTTGGCTCTTTTAAATTGAAGAGGTATACATGCAATGGGGATACACTCATTCTCGAGTGTTGTTACTCTCCTTCTACAATCTTTGAGACATTTTGTAGTGACATGTGCTTGTCTTCTAGACCATGGGTAGGAAATGTTGGATTTTTTCCCATTTTGGCTTATAGGACAAACCTTGGGTAGGAAATGTTGGATTTTTTCCCATTTTGGCTTATAGGACAAACCTTTGTCTTTGTTGCTATCTCTAAAATCCTCTTGAACTAAAACCCTTCACTTAGGATATAGAACTTGTTGCTCCAACCTTCATTCAAGAATCCATTTTTTTGTTGGAGTGATTTACCTTTAGTGTTGATTCCAATATTTCCCCACCAAGCAAGGCATATCTCCCCTAAAGAGGCTACCTTGGAATGCCAATCAATCTATCTTTTTATTGGGCCAATATGAGACCTTTGGCATCAATATTCACTGTCTTCATGCAAATGTTTTAATCAACCATTTTTTTATTAGAAGTGGACAAAGAAGGCTTCATATCCTTTTATTCATTTTAGATCCATTTCATATCATACCTCCCCATTCACAGGATTTTCATCCCCAAAATATTCAACTCGAAGATGATAGATATGCAATTTAACTTATGTTTTTGTGTTCTTTTGCATCATGTTGTTTTCTTCTCCAACACATAGCTTATTCTTGGTATCCTTGCAGAAATTTCATCTACCGCCATTGAAGAGATGTCTTCCATAACATATTTACATGAATAATTGATGCTCTTTGGACTGCAAGTGTGGGAATCTCTTATTTCCANGATAATTGATGCTCTTTGGACTGCAAGTGTGGGAATCTCTTATTTCCCCTTAACCTTGACTCTCCAAACTCTTATCTTGGACATATGGTTCCTTGGATAAGTTTTGGATGAAGCCTCCAACATTTGGCTTCCCAATGCCTAATTAATTTGCAATGCTTGCAAAAATTCCTGCTACTATATGGTCTTCTTGGCATTCTCCTTTAGTTCATGTTCTTGTTTGTGTTATACTCTCTCATACCACAAAAGAAACATGCATCAAAGTGCCAACAATTATCAACCCTGTAACCTTTATTTTCACAAAAGAAACAAACAAGAGATGTTTTTCCATACCAACTCAATGTCTTCTTGTCTTGCTACCTTTTTTTATTGGCACTTGAAATGTTGCTATGGTTTTGAATGGTGGAAACATCCCTTGGCTTTCCTCATTCAAGTTTCTACAAACATGTTGGAGTAATGGTTTGTTGTTCACTTCTTTTTTTGTTGCCTTTTATTCAATCAAAATGGTCTTTATTCTATTCCACTTTCCTTGAAAAAGGTTATATTGATGGTCTTATCTTGAGCCAAGAGTTTAAGAGATGAGTTGGATTCATTCACTTCCTCTTTGCCATCAAATCCTAGGCCTTCATGCTTGACCCTATGTTCAACTACAATGGGGTTTACAATACTTTGGATTCTCTTTCCTAGCCCTTAGCCATCGTAGCCCATAAGTCTCCTTAACTTGGAAACTATGTCTCTAGTATGTTTTTCAAAGTTACCAAAGGTCTCTTCTGAAATAGATTGAGAAAGGTCCTTGGAGGGTGAGCTTACCATTATTTTCTTGGTCATAGTTGAATTGGTTTCTACAAGAGTTGAACTTTTCTCTTATTCCAATTGGTCATAATGGTGGTGAGAGAGTCCTTGAATTCGTCTAGTGGTTCCTTTAACAAATTCAACAATTTTCTAGCAATCTCAAGGCCCTCTTCCATGCTTGTTATCTTCTTGTAAAAATTTTGTGTTTTCTCCTTCAAGTGACTATTATCCTCTTAGATCTACACATTAATGGCCCTCAGGTCTCCCAACTTTTCTCTTTTCAATGCATTTCCCATACTAGTCTTGGATTTCTCCTCAAAATGTTGGCAGCTTCTTCAAGGTCACATATCCAACTACTCTAATACCAATATGATTTGTAAACGGTAGGCCTATGGCCCATCCATCTTGTTATCCCCTATTTTGTATGTGTTTGTACATGTGATTGTCATCACATGAATCAACAATTTGTAAGATGGCATCACGATTCTACCCTTCCAAAGGTTGGAAAATTTGGTAGAAGTTTCTTCAACATTGCATCATGGACTATTGGGCTTGACTTTGGAGATAGTACCTTCTATTGATCGGATGGATTCTTGGTGAAGGAAATTCATTTTTCCTTGACTTTTTGTCATGACTTGGTTCTCTCATCATAGTTGCACATGTTTGGTTGACTATTATGAGATGCTTTATTTGATTCTATAGTTTTCTACATGATGATATCCATTCACAAAGTGGATATGTTTTAGATTGTTTGTACGCATGTATGATGATAATATACTTGATGGTGAGAGCACTATAGTGCTAGAGATGTCTATGATGATCCTATTGTGATGCTTGACACAATAGACATGGGTTTTCATAGAGCACTCCCTTTATTTCATATATTTTCATGATTATTTGTCATGGTTTGAGGGTTCAACCTCCTCCATGTGCCACATTTGACTCTTGCTAGAGAAATTGACATATTTTACATGCTTAGATATTGAGATTTCACCTTATGATGGATATACACTTCATGTTTCTCGAGCATCGTAGATTTCTTATATGGTTTTGACACCTAAAACACTTTGTGATGATATGGACATTCACTCCTAATGGAGCACTCCTCTTGTACACATTTTTTGATGTAATCCTAGCCCTCACAAGGGCTAGTTGACTCACTTTGACCTATTTGAGCTTGTGAAGGAGCATCCTAGTGTTTTGAGGATGAATTGGCATGATTCATATTGACGAAGGTCTTCTAGTTGGGCACCCTTATGTGTTTGGTGACTTTGGGGCCTTGATAGACTTGCACAATTTCATCTTTTGAGGAGTCTTCTACCTTGGGAATTATGAAAATGCATTGGGAATTGTGACATTGCCTTGGGTGTTTTAGCATTTCATTGGGAGTTGTGATATTTCCTCGAGAATTGTGATGTTGCATTGGGAATTGTAGCATGACTCAAGAGTTGTGACAATACCTTGGGCATTGTGACCTAGCCTTAAGAGTCCTGACACCACATTGAGAGTTGTGTCACTACATTAAGAGTTGAAGCTAACATATGGATGTCCACCTTTGAGGATAGAGAGCTCACTTACATTGGTCCACATGTATGAAATATCATCGCTTGCACCATTGTTTATTTCTAGAAAAGGGTCTTCTTCTCTTCCAGGTTGCTTGTTGGCATCTTATATGTGGACTAATGAGTTAGCTGGTGGTTTGACCCCTCACATTGGGGGATATAACTACTAGCACATGTTATGGAGGTGTTACACCTTAGAGACCACCTTTTCATGTTATTCCTGGGGACATACCACCTACTTGGTCCACACATGCTATGGATATTGCATATAGGTGATGGAGCAACTTGTATTGGAGGTGATTCAGGGGTTGGTTGTCATATTTTTTTGTTTCTCCTATATTTGTTTCTTTGGAGTTTGAGTTTGTTTCTATATGGAGAGGTTGCCCCACCCTTGGAGGGATCCTTGCTTGAATTATTATAAATTATTGTTGAGATGCCCACTTGAGGAGGTTACTTTGGTCACATTTTCATTGATGAGAGCACCCAGTTATGGAGGTTGTCTACTTGGTCTTCTACCTACTTTAAGGACGTCCCATTATTGGAGTATGAATTGCACACTTGTCCATGCATATTGAGGAGCTACATGTGCCATTTGGAGGACTCATTACACACTCTTTCTTGGTCTATTTATGGGAAGTTTCACTTGGAGACCTCACGTTTTCTATTTTGGGAGGTTGTTTCTAACCAACTCTATTTATTTTACTATTGTTTGAATTGTTTCATGGATTTAGTTACTTAAGAGCTTTCTTGTATTGTATTCCTTGTATATTTTGCTATATCTACCTCGAGGAAAATGTGGATCTCAACAACTCATTGCTACTTTTCATGAGGAGGTTATTGGGAGCGCTATTTTATTGTCATTCCTTGGAGAGATTAGTGGATCTAGGAAAACAATTCATAAATGATTTTAGATTAAGATAAAGTTCAAACATATATAACGGTTTTCTCTCTTCACTATTTCTCATGGTTGGATTTGGGGAGAAATCCATTGGATCATAGTTGAATATATTTTGGATGCATTGGAGGAACAATGAAATACTTTTGTGGATGAGGATGTATTTAGAAATTGGGAGAGGAGACATTATTCACACACAAAATATATTCTACGTATTTTATAAAAAATACACACTTACACATAGTTATAGCTCTATTATACTAAGTTATTTAGATCTAACTATTTCCTAATTTAGGTGGTGTATTTGAGAGAATATATCAACAAACAACAACCCAATCTTTTTAGATTAATAGAAGAATTATCTCCAACACCCTCCCTTAATGTTTACATTATGGAAAATTACAATGTTGAAGTCAAATGTAAGCATATTTTAGAAAAAAAAAATTGAACTTTGATCTCTGGTAAAGTCTTCATCAACAACTTTATCCACTTCTGAAATCTCATCTATCGAGCTCCATCACAAAACCATTAATTTTGAGCTAACACTTGATCCCTTGAAGATATGATTTCTTTAGCCCAGAAAACCGATTGTAAAAGACTATAGACATAACCAATGGTTGTGTTCTTGTGGCACCGCATTCACCAAAAACCACAAGGTTTTAATTTATGTTACCCCGTTCTAAAACGGTATGAGAGGTTCTTCATTTGTCTAAAGTACGGAATAAACACTACTAATAACACTCGTAAAAACTACTTTAATAATAGGATATATGAATATTTGAACTTCACCCTCCATAAAGAGAAAAAAATCTTCCAACCCTCTTAACACCGAAAATCAATACCAACATGGCTATCGCATTCACAAACCCAAATCCATGTCAATTGTTGGAAGAAAGGTATGGAAATGTCCATAGATAGGTGAGACCGATATTTCCTCTGGAAAATATTGCGAAATGGATGCTTCACCACCTTGGAAGCTTCGGTCGCCTCGATCAGTGGAATTCCTCTTGAACAATGGGTGTCCCTTGAACATTTTTTGGCATATCCTTTATGTTCTTCCGATGGCCTCTCTCAATCATTAGGCGACAATCTCCTCGCTCTATAGAATTAGGAAGGGCGGCTTCACACGAGTGGAAAAACATAGTCTCATCAAACAATGAATCACAAATGACAATGCCTTAACAACAAACAATAACAATAACTCACAAGAACAATCTACCCTCACATAAACAATCTATCTACCCTCACACAAACAATCTATCTACTCTCTTATAGTAGATTACATATTTTTCATATTCTTAGGCCCTCCCCGAGGGAGTTAAATCCAGACCAGCTCTGATACCAATTTAGAAATTGGGAGAGGAGACATTATTCTCACACAAAATCTATTCTACGTATTTTATAAAAAACACACACTTACACATAGTTATAACTCTATTATATAGAGTTATTCAAATATAACTATTTCCTAATTTAGGTGTAGTTGAGAGAATATCTCAACAAACAACAACCCAATCTTATTACAATAATAGAAGCATTATCTCCAACACCCTCCCTTAATGCTTACATTATGGAAAATTACAATGTTGAAGTCAAATGTAAGCATATTTTAGAAAAACGTTTTTGAACTTTGATCTCTAGTAAAGTCTTCATCAACAATTTTATCCACTTTGAAATCTCGTACACTGAGCGCCATCACACAACCACCCATTCTGAGCTACCACTTGATCCCTTGAAGATACGATTTCTTTAGACCAGAAAACCCATTGTAAAAGACTGTAGACATGACCAATGATCGTGTTCTTGTGGCACCGCGTTCACGAAGAACCACAAGATTTTAAGTTATGTTACCCCATTCTAAAACAATATGATAGGTTCTTCATTCCTCCAAAGTATGGAATAAACACTACTAATAACACTGGTAAAAACTATTATAATAATCTAATAGATGGATATTTGAACTTCGCCCTCCATAAAGAGAAAAATGTTTTCCAACCCTCTTAACACTAGAAATCGATACCAACACGGCTATCACATTCACAAACCCAAATCCATGTCAACTGCTGGAAGAAAGGTATGGCGATGTCCATAACTAGGTGAGACTGATATTTCCTCTGCAAAATATTGTTGAACGAATGCTTCACCATCCTGGAAGCTTTGCTCGCCTTGATAAATTGAATTCCTCTTGAACATTGGGTGTCCCTCGAATATTTTTTGGTGTATTCTTGACATTCTTCTGGTGGCCTCTCTCAATCATCAAGTGATAATCTCCTCGCTCTATAGAATTAGGAAGAGTATCTTCACACGAGTGGAAAAATAGAGTCTCATCAACCAACGAATCACAAACGACAATACATGAACAACACACAACAACAATCAGTCACAAGAACAATTTACCCTCATACAAACAACCTATCTACTCTCCTACAATAGATTACATCTTTTTCATATTCCTAGGCCCTCCCCAAGAGAGTGAAATCTAGACCAGCTCTAATACCAATTTAGAAATTAGGAGAGGAGACATTATTCTCACAAAAAATATATTCTACGTATTTATAAAAAACACACACTTACATATGGATAACTCTATATAAATATATTATATAGAGTTATTCATATCTAACTATTTCCTAATTTAGGTGGTGTAGTTGAGATCATATCTCAACAAACAACAACCCAATCTTATTACATTAATGGAAGCATTATCTCTAACAGATGTATCATAGATTTTAATGCTCTCTCATATAATTGGAGTTGTGCTTGACAAATGTTTATGGAGTAATGAATTTGGTAACTATTTTCCTTTTCCATTTATGTTATCGATGAAGTATCATTTATGGTTGCATGTATCTTTACTTTTGAATGGATGCAAATACATATTATTCCCGATAATCATAATCTCCATAAGTGTTGGAGTTCATCTACTTGTGTGATCTTTCTAGTTACATTTTTGTAGTTTGGGACAGCAAGGAAAGAGTTAGTGTTGCTTGAATATTTCAGCCTTACTATCCTCTTTCCATCCTTAGGATTACCTCTGTTTTGAGCCTTTGATTTGACCCCATTTCACAATGGAAAGACACTAGTCTCCAGTCCTTTCATCCACTTTAATTTCCTAATTCATTCAAAACTATTTTGCTGGAATTTACTCTTTATATCACCTTTAAACTCATTGCCTAAAATCCCAACAATCCTATCATAGGGAAGCCCCCCTTGAGCCAAAGAAGAGACAACCTAAAGTGAAAAAGAGGGTTGGTGAGGTGACAATGGCCTCCCTCTTAGTTACACCAAAGCCTTGCTTGAGCTTTATTACTTTATCTCAAGAAGTTAGGGTTTGTGTGACAACACGTCTCGCCAACAAAAATCTTCAATGTGAAACTTAAAGGTAACGTCTCTTCCAATTCATTGGTGGCTAAGATTAAGCTTATTTGCTTGTTATTCACAAACAAGCATGAATGGATCTATTTCATAGTGGTTTCAAGATTGGTCTACTTGCTTGCATTAGATTGCCAAGTTTAATGCCAAAATATATTTAGCCATGCAAGGTCGTAGGTAGATATCACTACACAATGTCTTGAGAATGTAATACCACAATGTGCTATCAATATATGGAGGAACACATCATACATGCATCTACAATATTGAACCTATAGCTCACCAAATTAATGACTTGGTAGCTATTATTGAAATGAATGGAATTATTACTATTTATATATACTCGTGCATGTTGTAAGTAAAACATACACTATATATTTGAATGTTCAGGACAAATGCTTGTTTGATAATCCCATTTTTCCATTCACTGCATATATTCAAATAAAGGAAAAGATGCGAAGTAGTTTTCTTTTACCATTGCTATTACATAGCCATGAGACATTAACTAAATAAATATACATTTATTTGCATGAGTATCATTGTAGGTAATTATCAATACTCATGGGATTGGGGATGTATGGTTGTATGTAAACAATGTGTATTGTGATTTTTGAATTGCATAGAACAAAGGGGGTGGTTGTAGCTAACAATACAAACAACATTCAAGTTTGTTCCCTATGCCAACTGTTGGCACCCAATGTTTTGAAGAAGATGCACACACGCCACAAATAATTAAGTGCACACGCCCACAAAGATACACCACGTGGTGCCAAGAAGGATGAACATCAGCGCTAGCCAAAGGAATATCGTGTGCGCCAACCCAATTTTGCATTGTGCGCAAGGAATCAAGAAGAGACCAGATGGAAATTAAATCTGAGCATACCTTGGAGAATATTTTGTAATTGATTTCTACAACAACTTGAATGATCATGGGTAAGGATAAGGATGAGTTAGAAAGTTAGTTAGGATTTCCATGCTCCAAGAAGATATGGGGGATGCATGCAGACACATAAAGCGTGTGTGGAATTTTCTCTTCCAAGAGTTTGAGTTTGAAGTGGTCATGAAACAAGGAAAGCACAATGTAGGACAAGACCACCTTTCAAGGATCGAGTAAGGGGAAGCAGGTCACAACTTAGATGATGAGCTTCCTGATGCAAAACTATTCAAATTTGAGGTGGTATCAGATCAACTTTCCGATATTGCAGTGTACCACACAATAGAACAAGCACCATAAAATTATACCCAAACACAACATCGCCAACTAGTGACCTTTAGTGCCAACTATCAATGGATTGTCAAGCACTTGTATAAGCTTGGCATAGACGAAATCCTGTGCCAATGCGTCTTAGACCATGAAAGATTCATGATCCTATATGAGGCTCATGAAGGCATTGCAGGGGGGCACAACGCGGTAAATACATGACACACAAGGTATTACACGTAGTTTTATGGTGTCCATTAGTATTTGTAGATGCTAAGTAATATTGCAAACCGTGCGATGTTTGCCAGCGAATCAAGAAACCTTACCCATGAGATGAATTGTCGTTATGTCCAATCACAACATTAGAATCATTCACCAAGTGGGATATTTACTTTGTGGGACCCATCCGTCACCCAACGTATTGGATAGGTGAGTGCTACATTATTACCGCCACAAAATATTTGACACACTGGTCAAAAGTTGCGCTAGTAAAAGAATGCACTGCAGAAATGGCCATGCACTTCATATTTGAGAATGTGATCACAAGGTTTGGCTACCCAAAGGTTTTGATGAGAAATGAGGGCATGCACTTCTTAAATGACACTATCTGTGTGCTCACTCAAGAATTTTATGATCCATCACCAAAAGAGCACCCCCTATCACTTGCAACCTAATGGTATAGTTGAAGCATTCAATAATATATTAGAGCATTCCCTAACCGGGATTTGTAATATGCAGTGCAACAACTAAGGTCGGTGTATTCCAACAGTACTATGGGCATATAGAATGACATGTAAGTGGTTGAATAAGAATACACCTTTTAGGTTGGTCTATGGAAAAGAGGTTGTCATGCCCTTAGAGTTTGTTGTTCCAAGTTTGAGGATTTCCATCGCCACATAGATGTCCAATGAACAATCACTTTAGCAGTGGCTAGATGAACTTATGGAACTGGAAGAGGAACGACTCATGGAGGGTTACAACCAATTGGTCAAAAAGTAGAGACAAAAAGCATGGAATGACCGTAACATTCGGCACAAAATTTTACAACTCGGTTCTTTGGTGTTACTATATGACAATGAATTCCTCAAACATCTCGAAAAGTTGTGCATGTATTGGTTAGGCCCCTTTCGCCTAGTATACACCAGTGAAATGAGAACAATGAAGTTGGGCACACTACATGGTAAACCACTCAAAGGAGTCAACAATGGAAGTTGACTGAAGGTGTATTATGGCATGCAGGGGTCAAACACATCCTAAATTATCAACATAATGTAAGAGTTAGTGTAGTGTAGGAGTTATGTAGGTAGGTACAAAGCATGTATTATTACGCATTGATTAGCAGGATAAGACATGCTCAACTGACAGGGGATGACATGACAAGATGACACACCCACAGATATTGCAGATTTAAGCTAGCAAGAGATGTCATGAGCAGAGTATGGAGCACCAGACAAGACAACAAGCTTGCATAGAGAAGATATGGGATACACAATGGTTGGAAACATTGAAGGGTCAAGTAATCATATTCGACCATATCACATAGGTACGAGGGACACAAACAATTATGATGACACCTCCCAAAAGGCATATTGGTAGTACGACGGATTAGTGTTGTTAGCATTCCCACCAATGAAACCCACATAGGGATTGAATAGAAATAGTACAACCATACCAGATTCCAGAGCAGGCTAGAGTTCGGTGACACCATGACACAAGTACCTATCCTCCTTCCCAGTTATTTATACCCCCTACGCCAACAAAATTTCATTCATAGGGAGCCAATGGTTACTCACAGATAGTCTCACCTGCAGTTACCACTTTAGTATTTCTAGAGATAGCTCAACCACTAGCGTGAGCTATAGCAGGAATTATAGATCCACAATGAATTCACAGGGCCAATGGCCCCTTCCAACAGGCGAGTGGTATACTACAGCTTCCAGTGCACACAGAAGGCCCAAAACCCTATTGTTCCCTTCTCACGTCGATTGCGGATTCGAGTGAAATTGCGAGGAAGGGGACCTAGCCTATGGTTCACCAGTGGCATGAATATAGTCACCCAACAATTCCATGAACTATGCTTCGAAGATTATGTGGCAGAATATCTCCCCAAGCCGAGATTTGGTGCTCTCTCCACCATGGATCAAAACCTTTGTTGACACTAACAGTCTAATTCTACGAGCTGCCCTCTCTATCAATTGTATTTGGTTGTGTCTTCCCCATTACTAGAAAGCATGTGAGAGACAAGAAGAAGACAATGGTCATGCCTAATGGAGCCATCACCTTAGGTCGAGCCCTAGCAGGCGTCAAGGTGATTTGGCCAAGTCCCGGAGGAGGGATTTGACCTATATATTGCTCGAGTTTTTGGACTAGATGTTAAAATACATCTGTCCTTTACAAGTCTAGACTGAGATCGATGAGTGAGAGATCGAGATCCTGGAAGAATGAAGGGTAAATTCACCATTAACCTCCGAGGATGCTCGACTTATTCCAAGACCTGTGTCGAGCTACAACAACAACCCAAATCGATGATTTTCCCTTAATCAAGAACTATGCGAACATCCCACTCAATTCAATTTATTGTTCTACCAATTTAATCCAGAAGCCTACTGATGTATCTGCGTTGTTGGCTCGAGGACAAGCCAACTAATAGTGTAGGGGGCCTATTGAAACCCAAGTTTTGAACAAGTTGCACGAGTGCCATAAATCATCAATGTGTGCAAGCTAGTCATGAAGATACACTATGCGGCGCTAGGAACGATCAACATCAGCATTGAACAAAGGAATATTGTGTGCGCCAACGTAGTTTTGTACTACGCACAAGAAATCAAGAAGAGATCGAATGCAGACCAAATCTGAGCATATCTTTGGGAATATTTTGTAAATTATTTCTACAACAAACCAAATGATCATGGGAAAGGATATGGATGAGTTGGAAAGTTAGTTAGGATTTCCACACTCCAGGAAGATATGGGGGATGCATGTGGACACGTAAAGCATGTGTGAATTTTGTTCACTCAAGAGAATGGAGTAGAGGAGTGGGGAAAGAGAGAGTTCAGTGTTGTAACAAAGAGCAGACTGGAACAACAACAAAGAGTTCCACACCTAGATTTTTCTAAGTCTTGCATACATCTGTAATAGAGCCAACACTGTGTATGAATGAAATAAAGAGACTAGAGCACATGGCGCATATGTCTATTATGACTTTTTGCATTTGAATGTATCTGAAATGAATGAATGAAATATGAAGTCCTTTCTTTATACATTCTTATGTGTGTTATGGTTTGAATGTATACATGTTTTACTTTCTGGTGCATAGCACTATGTTACTTAGTTATGGATGAATGAATATGTTTATGCCCGAGGGATTTTCTTGTATGCTTTGCCCCTTCACATCCAACACAAGATTAATGGTTTCTGTGATTCTCATGGAATCTCAAGTGAGAACTTGTTCAGTCCTAGAATGGAGATTGAAGATGTTAGCTTCTTGGGGTTTTGTTGATCAAGTTTGACAAACCCTGCGTCTTTAACCCCCCAACAAGAATTATAGTGAAGAACCAACACCAACAATCCAATCATAGAGGTTTTGATGCTACAATGTGTTGTAGTATATTATTTACACAATAGGCAACACATGAGCGAACAAATCCAGAAAATGATGCTATCATGGGCTATTTCTTGTGATTTACAGAGTACGCGAGTAGTGGATTAAAACCAATGATTAAGTAATTGAAATATTGGGTTGTAGATGCCAACCAACAATGATTCTGAATCAATTTTAATGTTATGGGTGTTGGGAGTAATTACCAACAAAACTAAAACAAGCATAGAAAGAATAACATTCACACAACATTTAAACACCATGATCAACATATATTACCTTGGAAACCAACAAATAATGGCTTCTTGACTCTTTAAATCGAAGAGGAATACATTCAACGGGTCTACACTCACTTATGAGTGTTCTTTCTCTTCTTCTATAATTTTTGAGACAATTTGCAATGATCTAGACTTGTCTTGCTAACCCAGGGAAATAAATATTAGCCTTTCGCCCATTTTGGATTGTAGGACCAACCTTTATCTTTTCTTTTACCTTTGCAATCCCATAAAATTGAAATCTTCACTTAGGCTCTAGGAATTTCTACTCCTCCCTTCATTCATGAATGAGTTTATGTGTTGGAGTGATTTACCCTTGGCATCAATTCCAATATCTCCCTAATCAAGTAATGCATATCTCCCTTAAAGAGGTTACCTTGAAATTCCAATCAATCCATCTTCTTGTGGGGCCAAGATGAGACCTTTGGCATCCAACCTACATTGTCTTATTGTAAATGTTTTAATCAGCCCTTTTGAATTGGAAGTGGAGAGAGTAGAATTCATAGCCTTTTGTTCATTTGGAATTTATTTTGAATCATGGGAAGTGAAGAAGTTAAAGAATGTTTTCTCTTTTTTGAAGAATATGATATTTTCTGGATTGAGTTTCTTGTGAGTTTGCAGGAATGGTTATAGAGACTCGTTATGATTTAGGTGGTCATTTGGGATTCTCTTAGAAATGGTCTTAAAACTGAGAGTTTTTGAGTCCTCAACTTCCAGTGCATTTTTTGGGGGTCTTTCCTTGTGTTTTTCAAGATTTTAATTCTCAATGAAGGACATCCATATTAGTCTACAGATTCTCTTTCCAATGAGAGAAAAATTATGATCTTAGACATACTCCTTTTTTTTGTACAACTCAACTTTGTCTAGCTTAGCATCACACTCAACATGAAACTCATATTAGGGTTAGCATTGTAGCATCTTAAGGTTTTTTCCTCTTAGGGTTTAGGCATTATCATAAAATGTAGTTTTAGCCTCTTGTTATGTGATTTTTGTGAACGAGCATAGTTATGACAACTATTCTCAAAGACAAGATACCACCATTCTAGATGCTATGTAATGATTTGTACTTGTAAAGTGTTTTAAGCCATTGTGTCATTAAATTTAAGTTAGCTTTCACTACACCTTTTTTTTATGTACTAATGGTATCATTCATTTTTCTGTCAAAATAATTTGGATCACATCGAAACTAATCCAACCTATTGGAAGTGAGAAGAGAAGGTTGGGTGGAGAGTATTTTTTATTTAAGGGAATTTTGGACGGCTACAATTTAAATTTTGCAGTGGAGAGGTGTCAATCCTTCTCATGAATTGAAGAGGAATTTGTGAAGGCCCCTTGAGGAAGGCCAGTGGAAGAAACCCTAAGTTGGATAAATATGTTTCTAGTGGAGGATGGGTTGTTTCCCTTCGACCTCATAGAAATGGAAGCATAAAATTCACACCAAGGGGTGGAATCCAATGCATATGGAAAGTATGAAGGTCTAAGAGAGAAAAGACAACATGGACAATGCAAAAATCCCAGCAGAGAGATGAAAGATCCCAAAGAAGAGTTGGTGTGGTTGATTAATGGTTGCTAGAAGAACTACAAGAAATCAAGTAATACAAAGGAGTCGTGATGAGAGAGGTCGAAAGTTAGTGATGAAGGAAGAATTAAGGATTTAGAAGAGTTGAAGAGAAGAGGAAAATAGGTTAGTTGATGGTTGAGTCATAAAGGTTATGTGTTAGAAGGATGAGGAGAAAGACCTATTAGAGAGACTTGTTATCACACAAACCCACACTTCTAGAGATAAAGTCCTAAAGCTCAAGTGAGGCTTTGGCGTAACTAAGAGGATGCCACTATCACCTCACCAACCCTCTTCTACACTTTAGGTTGTCTCTCCTCTGGCTGAAGGGGGGATTCCCTAGGATGGGATTGTTGGGATTTTAGGCAATGAATTGAAAGGTGATATGAAGAGTAAATTCCAGCAAAACAATTTTGAATTGGTTAAGAGTATAAAGTTGATGAAAGGACTAGAGACTAGTGTGTTTCCATTGGGCATATGGGGTCAATTAAGGTTCCTCTTTAGAAGTTAAAAGTGAAACTAAAATGATAACAAGTGTTGACCACTTCAAACCCTAGTAAATCATCCTAGTTTCCAAACAAGTTTCAAGATGATCAAGGGGAAGATCCTCCACTAGAAATCCTCCAATGGCTTTGAGAAAGGGACATACCAAGAAGAGAGAAAGAGGGCACACCACCAACACGAGAGAAGTAACACCACACTTGCAACCGTTCCAAATAAAATACCACAAGGAATTGAGGAGACCACTTACTCATCAAATCAATTCACAAAAAAAATGATCCATGAACATCCATCTATCGTAGAGCATCACAAGACAAATCTTCAAGAGGGAGCTCTAGCTAGCCATCCATAGACAAAGAGTTTCCTCCAAAGTGTCTCCAAAATATTTTCAATTAATCCCTAAGGGATTTCTCCCCCAATCCGACCATGAGTACAAATGAGGAATGGCATCTTCTTTTATAGAGTGATGCTCACCATCCTTTACAATAAAATATTATTATCTTATGTGAGATCCATAGAACTAGCCTATGGAGGAGTAAAATAAACTTTCCTAGCCTAAAATGCAATAAACATCGTCAAGCCACATGTACAATGATCAAAGTGAAATAACCCCCAAAGACAGGGATGTCCCCACTAAAAAAGGAAGAAAATAGCCCCAAGTTGCAATGTCTAGCCTCCAAAGGCTTCCAATGTGTGAAGCCTCCACAAATCATGCAAGTAAAGATTCCCAAGTCTCCTCCAAGGTGGACTTGTAGGTCTCCAATGCGAAAATCTCCATAAAACATGAGGAAAGACCCTACAAAAGGGGCCGGCCCCTCAAAACCAGATCTAAAGACATGTGTGAATTCTTCAAGGTGTACCAATCCTCATCAAAAGTGCAATACAAGGCTCCTAGGGTCCCTCCAATGTGGGTGCATAGTTCTCCAAGGTGGCAAGGGGTCAATGAGCATTGCATATACTCCTAAAAAGTGGACGACCTCCTCTAAATTAACTCCAACGAGAAATGTGAGATGCCTCCAAGGTTGAATAGTTCCCCTGAAATCATGCCAACGTCCTTCTTAAATCAAGGTAAAGTGAAACAAGCCTCAAAATGTGACAACAAGGCATGAAATCCCAAATTTAGAATGTGGCATGACATGAGAAACCCTATACAAGGCATGAAATCCCAAATTTAGAATGTGGCATGACATGAGAAACCCTATGCATGAACATATAACCCCAAACTGTTTTTTGACTGCCTTGGGAACCATGAATTGCCTTGATATCTATGAAAATGCCTTGGGAACTGTGAATTGCGTTGAGAATTGTCAAGATGTCGAAAACCTTGAATGAAGTCAATGCCACGTTCAAACCCTAGGGTGCTCTAACAGGTGGACTATACATCATCAAATACTACATCACTGATCAACCAATGTTCCATCAAATCCTCTAACTCATCAAAAATCTAGTGAAGGCCCCCATCTATCCAATGTTTGAAGTGATGATAATCACAAAGGATAGTAAAGAAATTCACTAGGAGTACCCCTATGTCAAAATAAGGAATAACATAGGCTTCAACTTGGGGATATGTGCTCTTCTTGGGAGTGAATGGGAACCTCATAATCTCATCATGTACATCTGAAAATGACCTCCATATGAGCAAAAACACCACTCATAAAAAAACTGGCTGAAAGCAAGGGACAATCCATCAATTTACTGCTCAAATGAGCTTATTCAACTCTACACAACTGCTCAAAGGAGCTTATTCCTTTCCTACCCTACTGTATCACGTGCAAGATGAAGCAGCTAGGTGAAATCAATGACCCAATGCAACCACCTTAGCACCTCAAAAATACAATGCCCTTTTCCTCTGTGCTTAGTCATCATGCAAAACAAAGACACATTAAGATCTAAATGTTTGTATGCTGGGATTTCTGTCACTACTAGGCTGAATACAAACCTGGGAACCTGTAAAACAATAATTTCATCAAACAACAGTGGACATGATCTGCTATAGGATCCGTTTATCCACTTCTGAAGAGGACTATTATGATTGTTGTCTAGCCACACCCTGTCCTTTTTCCCTGTTAGCAACCTTAAAAACTCTATTATTCTGTCATATGAGAATATACATTGTTGTCCAAATATCAGATGGCAAAGATCTGTGTTGAGGACTGAAATTGAAGGATGAACACTTGTTGAAAGGGCAATATAATCTACAGTTGTGTATTGGTTCCTTAAGCAGCCAATGGATGTCATGTTTTCAGCCCTAAGCTTACCTTTCTTCTTTTGACACAAAGTGATGACTTTGAATAAATTTGTTGTCCTTCCTGCAAAATATAAGGAATATTTAATATTAATTACTTTGCTGTGAAATATATCATATTTGGATTCTAATGACAATGAAAATTCGTCATCCTGGTCATAAATTTTCAAAAGCCATTAATAATAATAAAAACTTAACCAGATAATTACTATTAGGCATACTTAGTTAACATTAATCCAAATAATAACAACCAACCACCATCCTTTTACTGTCAACCTTTTTTTACTTTCTTTTCCTTTAAACATAAAATAGCTGTCACTCTGAACTGTCTTTACTCCCTTTCCAGAATTATCCTCTCCAGCAAACGAACTTGTCTAAATTGTAATGAAAGTCACTGCAAATCAAATAATATAATGAATTATAAGTCAATACAAATCAAATAATATAATCTTTTATTTACATGGCCTTTCTTCTCTAAGGAAATATCTTGCTATTATAAAGACTTAATTTTTTAAAAATGTTTTTGCGCCATTATAATTTTAAAAGTTTTAATTTTTATTTAATAAAAATATTAATTTTTAAGATTTTTAAAATTATTTAAAATTTGTAGATAAAGACATAGTGGTGACTTTTCATTCTTTTTAATTAAATTAAACATAAGGAGATTTTGATTAAAAGGAAGTTAAAGAGTTTCATCTCATATGATTATATTAGATTTAATATAAGTTTGTTGTTGATTTTTTTAAATGCATTATAAAATTTGAATTTATGATTAAATGTCACAAAATATAAATATAAAATTATTTATTTTAAAATTTTTAAAATTTCTCTACTATTTATTTATTTTGAATTAAATTAAAAATAACAAAAATTAATTACAAATATATTTATTTTAAAATATTTTAAGGGAAATTTTGATTAAAAAATAAAAAAGTTTCATTTCAAAAAATTAAGTTATATTTAATAAAACTTTATTAATTAAAAAGAAAAAGAAGCCAAAGAGTTTAATTTCATATGATTATGTTAGATTTAATATATGTTTGTTGTTGTTTTTTTGGTACATGGTAAAATTTGAATTTGTGGTTAATTGTCACAAAGTATAAATATAGGTGCAACCACCTAGCCCGCAAGAATGACGCACAAATAAATTTGGGTGAGAATCGAACATGAGACTTCATTTTACAAATTTCCTTCCATTTTTACAAATTTCCTTCCATTTACACAGCACTTGCCAATCCATCTATACCCATACGGGCAAGTATAAATATAAATTTATTTGTTTTAAAACATTTTATATTTTTCTATGATTTATTCTTTTTTTTATTTAAATTAAACATAAGGGATATTTTAATATAAAAAAATAAAAAAATTTCATACGATTATGCTATATTTAATATAATTTTGTCGTTGATTTTTTTTATTACATAACATTGGGTAAAATTTGAATTTGTGGTTAACTATTACAAAATATAAATTTATTTGTTTAAAAATATTTTAATTTTTTCTATGGTTTATTATTAATGTAATAAAATAAAGATATAAATAATAAAATTGTATATTAAAAATGGTTTTTTTTTTAAATACAAATTATAGATAAATTTATTGTTAGGTATATATACTTTACTTTGGTGAAATTTTGTGTTTTATTTTAGTTAAAAACTATTTTGAAATATACTTAACATTTTCATTCAATAAATGATGTCAAATTTTCATAAATTTTTGTTTTGATACCATCTTGTAATATACCCAAAAATAAATAACACTTTCATTCAATAAATAATGATGTCAAATTTTTATAAATTTTTGTTTTGATACCATCTTGTAATATACCCAAAAGTAAATAATTAGGAAAGAAGCCACATGCATCTTTTTTTACCATTTATTTGATTGTATTCAACCAAACATACTAATTGGTTTCACTATATCATGTTTGAAAACACTAATTTGTATTAAAATAATATTAAAAAGTAGGAGGCAACATGTGAACCCAAATAATCTAGCTCATGTCATAAATAATTATTTATAACCTTGAATGTCTTTGTGTAAATCACTAAGAGAAAGATGGGTATCTATTTTAATTTAGGGTACAATATTTGTTCTTAGACATATTTGTGTTCATGTGCATTTTAAGGTTTATTTCACTAACAAGAGTAATTTAGTACTTGAATGTTCCCTATTTGCTTTTAGGTTTTAACATACAAATTTGATGCATATTAATTTGTTTGATTAAGGTTAAATAAAGAAATAAAAATAGTTGATTCATTCAGTATCTACGGGCCATATCTAATCATAGCTAATCAAGGTTTATTATTGTAAGTTTGTCTGAGAGTATCTCTTATGTGTTATGCCACCACCATAGCATACACAAGATATACTCAACAAGACTCATTAGAATGTTTCTTCACTTCTACTTTGATATCGCTTAGATAAGGTTATGGAATGTATAATTATAAAATTTCAGTTAAGTATATCAAAAGATATATGAACCAAGAACCATATCGCTCTTTTACGATATCATTTCAAAGTTGGATGTAGAACATCATAATTCACTCCAATATTGAAAGATAATTTCACATATTGCATAGGATATTTGTCTTTTAATTGAGATGAAATGTGAAACACATTATGAAAGGACATATTCACAACCCTCCTTCATAAATGCCACCCCCAAGGTAGGATAATGATATGTCAAGTGATCCATGAGCATAGAGATAACTCTCACCATATCCAACAACTTACATACACAATACCCTCACATGCATCCACATCAAAACAAGGACAAAGAAATATAAAAATAGTTGAAACCCCTACCAGTCTCTTTGATAAATCAAGGTAAGAGCTCTTATAACATAGGGCTTTAATGAGAAAAATGTTGTTGCTATAACCACTAAATTCCTTACTAGCTTGCTCACTAAAGCACAAACCCTTTGTCATGCTCTTTATAGATCAAGATGAACTCTTATATAAATTTAGTATCAAGCTTCATGCATCCATCTCACAATGCCATCTCCTCACTAGTACAGATACACAACTAGAAAACAAAACCAAAAATTATGTTGGACATTGTTGGCCCCATCGTTTTGATGAAGGTCTAAGGTTGTGACACCACTAAAAATCATGCAGATGAAAGTGATGATAGAACCATAGGAAAATACGACAAATGACATCAAAGACAAATTATGAAAAACTAACAAAATCACATTCAGAGACACATTCCATTTTTTGGCAAACAAATATGTGTTCTAGCTTTTGGCAAGAAAAAGACAGCTAAGTGGTTCCATGCTCATTGAAGAAAGGTGGATAAATAGGTTCCAATATTTCTAAGGGACCATGTGGTTTGGTGAGATCACACATTTTGGGCCTACATGCATAATAGGAGGTTGTGGATCATGAAAATGGTTCAATGCAATTCAATTGATTTCTAGTTAGTTGGTTGTCATGTAATGTTATTGTTATGCTCAAATAGTAATGTTTGTGAAGCCAAGAGTCAAGTCTGGAAGCCTATATGGTTGCATCTGATATAATGACTAGTCCTAAATTGTTACTATTATTGTAATGTTGATATTGTATTGTACTATTCTCTTAAAGAAGATAATGAAGAGATGCCCCCATTTCGGTTCATTTTAAATATCGTTTATATGTATTGAATAAATCTTTATTTATGAATGTGCGTAGCTATTATAGATAACTATTATTAGTTAGATTTGTTAGCAAGAATAGAGTAATTATGTTTGTTGGTAATAATGGATGCTCATGATTGTTTCCCTTAATGTCTATTATCTACATTATACTCAGTATATCATTGGAAATGCATCTCTAGTGAGACATTCCTTGTCTCAAGGGTTGATATGGCAGTGCTAGACTGCATATTTATTGGATACCTTAGTGGACCATAGTTTGCAACTTTGAGCCAACAAATGGTTTTCTTGTCAAGACCTTATCACAAATTGTGTGAAGTAGCAACAACATAAGGTGGAATCCCATGGAAAGCAAAATGCACAACTAGTATGACAACCATGTGGAGTTTGTTTGACTAGCAAGAATGTGTTGTGATCAAGTGGAATGTTTCATAAATGGTATGCCTATAGCCCATCCATATCACCAACGCAAATCTTCAATGTGTAATTTAAATGTAATGTCTCTACAATCACTAGCAATTGAGATCAAGCTTCTTCACTCTCTATTCACTAATAAGCATGAATTACTATGTTTTAGACTGGTTTCAAGGCTACTTTACTTGATTGCATTGTATTGCCAAGCTTGATGCCAAAATGCATTTACGAATACAAGGGTATAAGTATATATCGGTGCACAATGTATTTAAAACACAATACCATGTTGTACTATTAATAAATGGAGGAACACAACATACATGTATCTACAACTTGCCAAAGTAATGACTTGGTAGCTATTGTTGACATGGATAGAAATTTCTTGTCATTAGTATTATAATTGTGCTTGTTGTAAGTAAAACACACACTATATACTTGAATGTTCAAGCCCAATGCTTGTTTGATAATCCCATCTACCCATTCATTACATCTATTCAAGTGATAGGAAAGATGCAAAACAAATTGTTCTTGCCATCACTATCTCACTTCCATGATACATTAACTAAATAAATATAATATGTTTGTATAAGGGTCATTGTAAGTAATTTCCAATGCCCGTGAACTTGGGGATGTATGGTTGTAGGTAAATAATGTGTATTGTTGTTTTTTACGTGCCCAAAATAAAGGGGATGGATCTAGATAACTATCCACATAAGATTCAAGCATGTTCCCTATTCCAACAATCCAATTAAAGAGGATTCAATGTCAGGACATGTTGTAGAATATGATCTACACAACATGAAAACACACCAACAAACAAAGCCAAGAAAAAGATGCAATTCTAGGCTAGTTCTTGTGATTTACATAGTACACAAGTAATGGATTAAAACCAACAATCAAGCAATTGAAAGTTTGGGTTGTAGATGCTAGCGAAGAATGTTATGGAATCAATTTTAATGTTGTGGGTGTTGAGGGTAATTACCACTAGAACTAAAACAAGCATATAGATAATAACATTCACACAACAATTAAACACCATGAACATAAGGGATTACCTTGGAAACCCAAATGGGATAAACAACAAATAATGGATTCTTGGCTCTTTTAAATCGAAGAGGTATACATGCAATGGGGATACACTCATTCTTGAGTGTTGTTACTCTCCTTATACAATCTTTGAGACATTTTGTAGTGATACACGCTTGTCTTCTTGACCATGGGCATGCAATGTTGGATTTTTTCCCATTTTGGCTTATAGTACCAACCTTTGTCTTTGTTGCTATCTCTAAAATCATCTTGAACTAAAACCCTTCACTTATGATCTGGAACTTGTTGCTCCAACCTTCATTCAAGAATCCATTTTTGTGTTGGAGTGATTTACCTTCAAGAATGTTTCATAAATGGTATGCCTATTGCCCTTCCATCTCACCAACACAAATATTCAATGTGTAATTTAAATGTAATGTCTCTACAATCACTAGCAATTGAGATCAAGCTTCTTCGCTTTCTATTCACTAATAAGCATAAATGACTATGTTTTGGATTGGTTCCAAGGCTACTTTACTCGATTGCATTGGATTTCCAAGCTTGATGCAAAAATGTATTTAGGCATACAAGGGTATAGGTATATATCATTGCACAATGTCTTTAGAAAACAATACCATGTTGTACTATTAATAAATGAAGGAAGGCAACATACATGTATCTACAACCTTAAACCTACAACTTGCCAAAATAATGACTTGGTAGCTATTGTTGACATGGATAAAAATTTCTTGTCATTAGTATTTATATATAATTTTGCATGTTGTAAGTAAAACACACACTATATACTTGAATATTCAAGCCCAATGCTTGTTTGATAATCCCATCTACCCATCCATTACATCTATTCACCTGATAGGCAAGATGCAAAGCAAATTGTTCTTGCCATCACTATCACACCTCCATGAAACGTTAACTAAATAAATATAATTTTTTTGCATAGGGATCATTGTAAGTAATTGCCAATGCCCATGGACTTGGCGATGTATGGTTGTAGGTAAATAATGTGTACTATTGTTTTTTACATGCACAAAATAAAGGGGATGGCTCTAGCTAACTATCCACATAAGATTCAAGCATGTTCCATATACCAACAATCCAATTAAAGAGAATTCAATTCCAGGACATGTTGTAGAATATGATTTACACAACATGTAAACACACCAACAAACAAAGCCAAGAAAATGATGCAATTCTAGGTTACTTCTTGTGATTTACATAGTACACAAGTAATGGATTAAAATCAACAATCAAGCAATTGAAAGCTTGGGTTGTAGATGCTAGCAAACAATGTTATGGAATCAATTTTAATGTTGTGGATGTTGAGGGTAATTACCACTAGAACTAAAACAAGCATATAGATAATAACATTCACACAAAAATTAAACACCATGAACATAAGAGATTACCTTGGAAACCAAATGGGATAAACAACAAATAATGGCTTCTTGGCTCTTTTAAATCGAAGAGGTATACATGCAATGGGGATACACTCATTCTTGAGTGTTGTTACTCTCCTCATACAATCTTTGAGACATTTTGTAGTGATACGTGTTTGTCTTCTTGACCATGGGCAAACAATGTTAGATTTTTTCCCATTTTGGCTTATAGGACCAACCTATGTCTTTGTTGCTATCTCTAAAATCATCTTGAACTAAAACCCTTCACTTAGGATCTGGAACTTGTTGCTCCAACCTTCATTCAAGAATCCATTTTTGTGTTGGAGTGATTTACCTTCATTATTGATTACAATATTTCCCTGCCAAGCAAGGCATATCTTCCTTAAAGAGGATACCTTGGAATGCCAATCAATCTGTCTTTTTATGGGGCCAAGATGAGACCTTTGGAATCAATATTCATTGTCTTCTTGCAAATGTTTTAATCAACCATTTTTTATTAGAAGTGGATAGAGAAAGCTTCATAGCCTTTTATTCATTTTAGATCCATTTCAAATCATACCTCCCCATTCACAGGATTTTCATCGTCAAAACATTCAACTCGAAGATGAGAGATATGCAATTTAACTTATGTTGTTGTGTTATTTCGCATCATGTTGTTTTCTTCTCCAACACATAGCTTATTCGTGGTAGCCTTACAAAAATTTCATCTAGAATTGAAGAGATGTCTTTCATAACATATTTCCTTGCATAATTGATGCTCCTTGGACTGCAAGTGTGGGAATCTCTTCTTTCCCCTTAACCTTGAATCTCCAAAATCTTGTCTTGGATGCATGGTTCCTTGGATGGAGCCTCCAACATTTGGCTTCCCAATGCCTAGTTAACTTGCAGTGCTTGCAAAAATTCTTTCTACTATATGGGCTTCTTGGCATTCTCCTTTTGTTCATATTCTTTTTTTTGTTCTACTCTTTCATACCACAAAAAAAACATGCATCAAAGTGCCAACAATTATCAACTCTGTAACCTTTATTTTCCCAACAGAAACAAACAAGGGATGTTTTTCCATACCTCTTCAATTTGTTCTTGTCTTGCTACCTTTTTTTATTGGTCCTTTAAATGTTGTTGTAGTTTTGAATGGTGGAAACGTCCCTTGGCTTCCCTCATTCGAGATTCTACAAGCATGTTGGAGTAATGGTTTGTTATTCACTCCTTTTTCTATTTCCTTTTCTTCAATCAAAATGGTCTTTTATTCTATTCCACTTGCTTTGAAAAAGGTTATATTGGTGGTCTTAGCTTGAGCCAAGATTTTAAGAGATGAGTTGGATTCATCCACTTTCTCTTTTCTATCAAACGCTAGGCCTTCATGCTTGACCCTATGTTCAAATACAACGGGGTTTACAATCCTTTGGCTTCTCTTTCCTATCCCTTAGCCATCGTAACCCATATGTGTCCTTAACTTGGAAACTATGTCTCTAGTATGTTTTTCAAAGTTACCAAATGTCTCTTTTGAAATAGATTGAGAAAAGTCCTTGGAGGGTGAGCTTACCATGTTTTTCTTGGTCATGGAATTGGTTTCTACAATAGCAATGGAAGGTGCTTATGTTTCCTTAGTCTCTTGGACAATTACATGTAACTTAGTCAATGAATTAAGCCATCATCTAAGTGATCCTTTGTTCTCATTGATCATCTAGTTGTATTAGTGACCCTTATTGTGTATGTGTTTGTACATATGATTTTTATCGCATGACTCAATGATTTGTAGGATGGCATCATGATTCTACCCGTCCAAAGGTTGGAAAATTTGGTAGAAGTTTCTTCAGCATTGCATCATGGACTATTGGGCTTGACTTTGGAGATAATACCTTCTATTGATTGGATGGATTCTTGGTGAAGGAAATTCATTTTTCCTTGAATTATTGTCATGACTTGGTTCTCTCATCATAGTTACACATGTTTGCTTGATGATTATGAGATTCTTTCTTTGATGCTATAGTTTTCTACATGATGATCTCTCTTGGACGTAGGCCTAGTTTGAGGAAAGACCTATTTTTGGAAGAAGAGACATAATTTTGGAGCATGCACAATAACTAGCAAGAAAACAACACAGAAAAAAAAGAAAAAACAACATGCAAGAGAAAAATCCACATGCGAGGAGGTAGGTAAGCCTAACCATATTAGGGTTAGGGTTTTTGATAAGGATTGTAATGGCTATAATCACGTAAAATAGTATAAATAAGAACCTAGGAGGTCTAGGTTAAGGTTGTTTAGTAGTTTAGTTAGTCAGGTCGATACTATTGAGAAGTGGAGAGACTGTACTGTAAAATTGTTGTTCTGTGTGATGTTTCTTGAATGATTTACCTTCTGTTAATGTTAGCTTATGAATGAATGATTAACTAGATGTATTAGAATGCATGCATAGGCCTAAAGCTGAATGAATCTTAGTAGTACTTGAATGAATAACAAGTTTAATGCATAAAAAAAAAGCAAGAATACACTCCCACATCCCCACTCATTCTTAGACTACAAACACTTGAACATTGCAGTCACCCATAGAGCTATTTCGGGTGAGAGTGTGTTGTGTGCTTTACGCGTAACGTTACCTACTTTACCAAAAAAGCCAATAATTTTAGAAGATTTTGTTGGAACCCTGTGCAGATCTCAGACCAAAAAGTGAAAGGAAGACTTAACCACCCTAGGAAGCATCAAAGTGAGTTTATATGTTTTTTTCTGTATCAAGGTGCAAATGGCCAAGAAAACCTGTTGTTACACTTGTGCAAATATCATTACCCTTGGTCGCTTTAAAACAAGAAGCCACTTGTCCCTCAAACAAGAAGCCACTTGTCCCTCAGGATTGTCAACACAACAATCAATCGTGGGATCGTATCCTTTCAAAATCTTTCCAGCACGAGGTTCTAGATGTATTTTCGACCTTGCATGTTCACCAGACAAAGATCGAAACTTAACTCGGCCATAAGACCATCTAGCTAACTCAGATCTGGTTGTAATGCAACAAACGGCTTGTTCATCATTGATTTCAATCATGTCTCGATTCGTGGGGTGGGAACTTCCTATAGACGCTTCAAAACCCTTTATACTTTGATCCTGGTCACGTTCTTCCAGGTCAGTGACAACAAACTTCACCACGGGGTCGAAGCTTATGAGTTCTCGGAAAAATCTTACGTATGGATCTGTTTTCACGGGCTATGATTCTGTGTGGTTGGGCCCCTGTTCATTCGCCAAGTGCAGATATTCATGATCTGCATCAACGTGATGAGAAACCTTATCTTCCAGGCTCGCATCAGCGACACTGAGGAGACAATCCCCCGCTTGTATTTTACGAGCTTTATGAAACAAATATAGTACCTGATCAGCCATCTATTCCCTTTTATCTATGTCATCATCATCATAAATGGGGCAATTCTACAGATAAGATCTGTGAGAATTCTGTTACAACTCTGATGATGGTTCTGAGCTAAGTGTAGCATTATTGTGGTTGTCGATAGTTTTGCATTGCACAGAATCAGAGAAAACAGGACTTACCCTTTGAATTTCACGGGATCTTTCAAACTTTTCCTTCTCAATGACTGTCAAAGTATGCCCTTTATTCTCAGAAAAATAATCATGCACACTACCAGCATTCAGAGCTCTGTCAACATCTTCTTTTTTCTGTATCAAGATGACAAGATCCCCTATTTTCGAGGTAAAAGGGTCGCAACTTTCTGTTTATTTTTCACAGGTTTCATAGAACAACTTTGCGACAGGACAACGATCATCCGTATCATACGCAAGATGCCCTTCAAAGTGCAGAAAATATGATCGACGGCTATTGTGTTTAAACTCAATAAACAACTTACTAATATGAGTTCCTACATCTTCATCAGCCTTACCTTCTGTAGAAAAATCAGATTACACTCTTTCGTGAATCTGTTATAGTTTTAACTCACCATCCATGTCACTAGATAGACTATGATCATCTTCGTTATATCTGCCAGCTGAGTGTTCTTCGTCCTTTCTATCAAGGTGGCCAATAATATTACCTTCATGATGAGCATGGGCTTCAAAGGAGAGACATCCCTCTGCTTGTATTTCTTGGTCTACCACACAATGGACCTGTTATCATCCCAATCATGATTATTACCCTCAATATGTAGCACACCATCTTGTTCAACTTCAACTTGCTCTTTGACTGTTGTGGGTCTGGTAATATCAATGAGTTGCTTGTATTCTACCCTATTTGTATCCACGCTTCGGGTATAACCCAATAAATGATCTGAATCTCAATTGTTCTCTTCAGTGGTAGCTTCATTATCAACAGAAGGAGAGCTGGAGTAATTATGGACTGCTTACATGCTATTAGGTGTGAGCTAATGCTGAGATTTGCATTTGAAACCAAAAACTGATCTTCTTTTGAATCTAGAACGTCTTCTTCGATGAGGAGGGTCAAAAGGAACTTCTTCTCCTCTTAGGGCTACCAAAATATCTTGAAAAGTGTCTTCATATCTTTGAAATCTAGGGCCCCAACGCTTGAGGAAGACCTCCATGAAACCTGCAATAGAAGAGATTCCCCCCGGACTACAAGATCTAGCCCAGGCCCTTTGTTCCTCCTCAAGGGAGAATACAAACAGCCTCATCAACACATTCTTGTGCATACAAACAGCCTCATCAACACATTCTTGTGCATACCATTGATTTTTGAAGTGTATGCCAAGAAATTTACAACATGGGAAATGGACAAAAGAGGTCACCATCAAATTTTGGAAGATCTTCTACCCATTCTACACAAAAATGGTTTGGGTACCCAATAATTTTCTTAGCATAAGATCATTATATTGCTTATGAAATTCCCATGGAGCCATTTTTTATTTCAACAATTCTTCAATATGAGAGAACACAATGCATCTTCATACCTTATCAATATAGAGAACTTTGGAGTTGTTTTTTATTTCAACAATTCTTCAATATGAGAGAACACAATGCATCTTCATACCTTATCAATATAGAGAACTTTGGAGTTGTCAAGGTGAATCTTTAGTGCCTTCACAATGATGCTTGTTTCACTTTACAAGCACATAGTCTTCAAAGTATGCAAAGAACAAGGTCTTCATTCTTCCAATGGAGTTGCCAAGATGAGAATAGATCTTCAATGAGTACCCTCATCAAATGTTGTAGCTGATCTACAAATATATTTCGGTAAATGAATTTTATCCCAGGCAATGACACCAAAATGTTATCACGCAAACCTGCACTTCTTAAGATAGAGTCCTAAATACAAGCAAGGCTTTGGTGTAACTAAGAGGGGGCCACTATCACCTCACCAACCCTCTTCTACACTTTAGGTCGGCTATCCTCTGACTCAAGGTGGGCTTCCCTAGGATAGGATTGTTGAGATTTTAGGCAATGAATTCAAAGGTGATATGAAGAGTAAATTCCAGAAAAACAGTTTTGAACTGGTTATGATTATAAAGTTGATGGAAGGACTAGAGGCTATTGTCTTTTCATTGGGCATATGGGGTCAAATGAGGATCCTCTTTTATAAGTTACAAATGAAACTAAAATGATAGTTAGGGTTGACCATTTCAAACCCTAGAAAATCATCCCAGTTTCCCAACAAGTTTCTAGATGATCAAGGGGAAGATATCCCACTAGAAATCCTCCAATGGCTTTGAGAAAGGGACCTATCAAGAAGAGAGAAAGAGGGTGCACCACGAACACTAGAGAAATAACACCACACTCACAACCATTCCAAATAAAACACCACAAGGAATTGAGGAGACCACTTACGCATCAAATTGATTCACAAAAACATCGATCCATGACATCCATCCACCACAAAGCATCAAAAGAAAAATCTTCAAGAGAACGATTTAGTTAGCCATCCATAACATAAAATAAATAGACAAAGAGTTTCCTCCAAAGTGTCTCCAAAATATTTTCAATTAATCCCGAGGGGATTTCTCCCCCAATCCAACCATGAGTATGTTAAGATTTTGGTATGGTCGTTTTACCATAGACAATGTTACACCATTGTCACCCAACCATAGGAACTTACATGTGCCAACCCCGAGCACAGTAACCTTTTCTTAAATAGATTCCGTACACGAAGCAGGTCCTATCAGATAAACCCTAGCCAGAAATACTAACATTGCTGCAACAACACAATACCAAGAGAGTGTACATTTACCAAGAGAAGCGCACAAGAGAGATACCATAAAGACTGAGCAAGGAGAGACTTCACCACTGTAGTTGTTGCAACTGGTGCTCCTTCTAGACTTGCACCTTGATTGCAGAGTGAGTGAGTGTGTGTCAACAAGGTAGCCCCTTACCTCTTTATATACTAGTCTGTCCAAGTGAATTTTCATGTGGGTCTGACTTCTCTTTCTGGAGCCTTTTAATTCTTTATTATTATTCTCCTTGGGCCAACTTCTCTTCTAGGGTATTTCCACATCAATTTAATGGTTCTCTTTCTTTCAAAATCTTCTTCTCTAAGAAAAAAGGTTGTCTTGGAGGTTAATACCTCCCGCAACTACCAAAACATCAACACTCCCTCTTATCTAGGGAGGTATTATCCATGATGTTCTTCATCTAGTAGTCTCAATGACATCCATACATGGAATGTACAAGACTACCACTAATCACATGGTCCTGTAGACCAGTCTACAGGTAGTATCACCATAGCCACACATGCTACCCCATGATCTCATAGATCATGTCAGAAGCATTATCATCATAGCCACGCGGGCTATCTGATGAGTCTATAAATCATTGTCATGTATCTGGGGCCTCATCATCATATGTAGTATCTCTCTAGTGGGAACAACCTTGTTGTCCTTTCAAAACTTATCAGTCTCGACATCCTTTCGGACCTTATGTCATTACAGGACTTCACCTAGCTCACACAAAACTAGGCATCTAGCTCACAACTGTCCAACTCACATAGAACCTGGACAACTAGCCCTATGGCTAGCCCTTCTGGTTGGAACACCAAGCATCCAGTCCACAGTGACTAGGCATATAACCACAAGGATTAGGTGATATAGTGCACACACACTAAGGCATATAACCACAAGGATTAGGTGATATAGTGCACACACACTACCCATATAGCCCAATGCTAGGAACACCTCCAACCATACAGGTTGGCCCTCCAGCTTGAAAGTTGGGCATCTGCCAGCCCTGAAGGCTCAACATATTGTCGACCCTATGGGAGGTCATGCTGACTAGTTCCATAGATAGTAACGTGCCCGTGAATGACTACACACTACTGCCACACTTTGCATGCTACTTCCCCTGGAATCACATCTGTAACTCATTACTCCCTCTTATGAGGGAAGTCCTTTTGGACCACGCCAAGCTTGTCCCTGAAATACTCAAAT
>CBVK0103534091.1:0-19232 GCA_900067695.1 Picea abies
ATAATCATTTTTCTCCAAATAATTGAAGTGTTATATCAATTTAGAATTATTATCCAATAAAACAACAATAATAAATGAACAATCACACACATACATAGTAAAACAATGTTTTACGTGGAAACCCAAATTAGGAGAAAACCACGGAATGCTTTTTCTTATATGTCTTGAAGAATTACATTCNNNCGGAATGCTTTTTCTTATATGTCTTGAAGAATTACATTCATTGGAAGCACTAAATTCCTTTGTTTTCCAACTGCAATTGGAAGGAGGATCCAACCCCCTAGTCTCTCAGTCTACAACCTGAGGGAAGCTCCAACTCCCCAATTCTCTAGCTACAACCAAAAGGAGGCTACAACCCCCTAAGTTCTCCAACTACAACCGGAAGGTGGCTACAACCACCTATCCTTGCCCCATCCAACCACCCTAGAGTATAAGTAGAATAATGGAACCACTGTCAATCTGTCACTGTGAGATGTACTATAGTACAACTGTAAAAACCTGTACCACTGACCTGTATCCAATATGTACTACTACCCTGTAACCAATTTGTACCTGAACTGAACATGTATCTACAAATATTACAATAGATATGTGACCTGTAGTGTTTCAGCCCACGTATGTACCTTCCCTATCTGTTATGCAGTCCGCATATGTACACTACCAAACTGTTATGCAGCATGTGTATGCCTTTTGAAAACTAGGGTTTCCTTTTCTTGAAAACTTCTTACTTTCTGTAACTTCTTTCACACAGATCTATAACTTGTCACTATATCTAGATTGTAACTATACCCTGTGCATGCATCCTCATATATAACCTTTACTCAAGGCAAGTATTTCTCCCTCTAGTCATGTGTCATATAGGTATGTATAATCATGAACAAGTATAACATCCCTCACATGTGCTTAGTCATCAACCCCTTTCTGATATTCAGTCTCTCAATGCATCAACTACTACACAAATACAAGATCTCAACCATGTACCATAAAAACCCTTATCCATATGCCAAGAAATACAAGATGTGCCTCACAAGAAGTAACAATGATGAACATACCAGCATTGTAATTCTGTAGATCTAAATTATGTAGAAGATCACATGTAGCCACTAGTCTTTCTAGAGAGAATCCTTAAATCTCAATTTCCATTCCTCATGCATACATCAAAATCCAACTATTCATAGAAATAAGACATACCTTTTGAAATAATGGATGGATCTGATGTATCTGAGCACTTTAGAACTTCCTGGGAGCTTGATCTCAGAATCTAGAACCTCTGCATCTTCATCTTATTAAATTTTCATGACTTTATCAACATGTACACTCCCTATACATAGACAACTGTGTATGTGCACCCTATACACAGACAACCCGCATTAATCTGATGTACTGTACGCACCCTATACACAGACAACCTGCATGGATCTGATGTACTGTACACACCCTATACACAGACATCTCACGTATATGCACCCTATATGTAGACAACCCACGTATGCACCATAAAATAGGGTTTTCTGTAAATCCAAGAATTTTTTTGTCAACCGTTCATGCTACCTCAGACATTCTCTACTTCAAATGTATCCACAAGTAATTACAAGAATCTTTACACAAGAAAATAGATATACAATATGTACAAGTGTGTTTTATGAGTGAAATTTGTCTCTTATTTATATCTTCATGTAGCCTTACAAGTGTTTCCTTATTTTAGGGATTCTTCATTTAAAATAATTTCTTTTTGCAAAGCACTTTGACTCTTGGGGGCTTCTATAAGACTCATGAGGGTTCTCCAACTTCATATGGTCATAGCTCTCTAACCATGGAGATTTATATGATGTTCCACATACCACCGGAAATGGCATGACAAGAACTATCCATCTAGGATAGTTTCACTCAAAAATTCATTGTCCTTCATCTCATTATTCCTCAAATAAGCATGGGTTCTCTCACTCTGCAAAGAATCTTCCCATGCGATCTTTCACCATAAGGGGACCACTTTGGAGTTCATCCATTTTTACTTCTTATCAAGCATGAAAAGACAATAATGATTCATCTTTACATCAAACAATCTTGGTTCCATTACCAAAACCTTGTGCTACGGGGATTTCTTCAAGGGTTTACATCAATAACAACCAACCTTAATCAACATTCCATAGTACAGTTGTTTCAGTCACCAAATAGAACCAAAAATAAACTCTGGCATTCCTTGGAAAGGTAAAATAAAATGTTAGTATATGGAATTAGCCTAATGTTACTTCTAGGATACAATCTTGGTGGACTAGAAATTTAGCTATTGATAAAGAATTTTTCATTCATCTCTTAAAGTGTGGGATCTATACCATGAATTTCACCTTAACTATTTCATTTCATAGTTACTATTGTTAATAGGATTATTGTTAAAAACATATATATATATTAGGTGTGTTCTAACTTTTAGTGGTGCTTCCAAATAATTGATGTCAATATTTTATAATATTTAAAATGAAACTGCAACATGCATGCTTTATTTTATAGACCTTGCATAAATCAAGAAAGTGAATATTTTAAGAATGATTATGCACAACAAATCTATTGGAAACTATACTACACAAAATAATTCATAACCATTATTTGGTCTCATGATTGATTGATATCATGAGTCATACCTTTATATGGCATCTAGTTCTTTTGGCTCAAGATTGATCTCTCAATTGTATTTTCAATCTTAGATTCAAAGCTCAAAAGTCATTTCCAGAAAAAATACTCAAGAACTCAAAGGAATATTCACCACAAAATCAAGAGGATATATTGCAAGCATTCAAATAAATTTCCTCTTACAATAAAACCCAAGTTAGAAACATAACTTTGTGCCCTACAATTGCGTCAAATTCTAGGAAAATTGTGAAAGGATTGCATGAACCCCAATCCCACATTGGAGATTCTTTCCTTGATTTTTCATTAGGATCGAGTAATAGTTGGGCCCAATTGAATATACCTTAGGTACATTATGTATATGTACTTCAAAATAACAACCAACACTTCATGTTCTTTGAAATTGGATAGGAGTCCCACTATTCTAGCCAACTCGAAACCTTATGATTTCATCCTTGTGCTTGTGCCATAACAAAATATAGTGACCATTATCTTTCCTTATAGCAAAAGAACAAGTACAGATACAATAACAACATTAGTTAAATACACTTTTTATTTCATCATATACCTTCTTAGCTTGTTCCAGACGCAATCAAAGGGCACACACAAAAGAAAAACACTAACATTGGTGATTGTTAGGATAAAGGTGCCCCGAGAGCAATGATTACATATTTTTTCTTCGGTTGGAATGAAATTTAACAAACATAACCACTATATTTTATTCTAACAAAAGTAAAAGAAAAATTTGTATAACAATATCGGGGCACTAACCTTTTTTTAGGTGAATCACCTCCCTTCTTTGTCTATCAACCAATAAGCATGTTTCATCACATAGGGGAATTGAAAGTATGGTGAGGGCGTATCATGTTCATAGTAGTACATGAGCTTGTGATAAAAGGTAATGTGAGGAAAAAGGAAAACCTTGAGTAATGATTGCAAAATTGTGCTTTTTCTTGAAGCAAAACTAGTAACCATTGGATTTCCATCAATGAAAAGAACAAATGTAGAGCCCACAACAACATCTAATTTGAATACATTTATTGTTTCATAATATTGGATCTTATTATCTTGTTCCAAAGATAATAAATGGGCACACATCAATCCATAACACTAACCATGGTGATTGTTAGAACAAAATCACCCTTATAGAATTGATTGCATCAACTTTGAGGGAGAGAGCCTCAAGCCCAATTGAATCCATCTTAGGTACATTGCTCATATAGACTTTGAAATAACACTCTACAATTCATAAAATCTGAAATTGGATAAAAATAATGCTATTATATCTATTTTGAATCCTTGAGGTTGTGTCAAAATGAACGATGGCAACTTCTTTCTTTCCTTCTAGTAAAAGCACAAGTGTGGAGCCAACAACAATGTTGGATTTAAATACACTTCTTATTGCATCATTCTGGATCTTCGGAGCATGTTATAGAGCCAATAAAAGGACACATACAAAGGTAGGACATTAACCATGGCGTGTTTTAGGACTAAGGCACCCTCAGAGCATTGATTTCATCCTTGTGCTTTTGCTAGAAAAAAAGGTAGCAACCACTAACTTTCCATCTAGTATAAGCATAAGTGCATTGTTGGTGACAACATTAGAACACTAACCTTCGTTAGGGTGAAATCACCTCCTCGCTTTGTCTAGAGACCAGAAAACATGACTCATCATGTAGGGGAATCATAAGTAGGGCTAGGGAAATCATGTTCATATTGCTACATGGGCTTGTGATAAAATAACATGTAAAGACAAAGTAACCCTAAGCAATGACACATACATGTTTTTGTTCCTAAATGAACGCTAACAACTTCTAGATTTCCATATATGACAAAATTAAATGTAGAGCCCACAACAACAATAGATTTGAATATATTTATTGTTTCATAATTGTGGATCTAAGTTAGCTTGTTCCAAAGCTAATAAAAGATTGAAACTCATATTGAAACCCGACATTCAACACTTAAAAGGAATAGTAGGAAGGAACAACTAGGCATTGATATTGCATACAATGGAACAACAATACTATTATTCAAGTCTAATTTCAAGCAATCAATGACACAACTAGAACCAAAGGAATCTTTTTAAATTCAAAGGTGACAAACCCTTATCATTGTCCCTCGAGATCCAAAATCAACACAACTTCACATTTTTTAATTTTTCAATGTAGGAAAATGAGATAGCCAATCATTTCAAATTTGAGGTTGTATAATTCACTTGGTTTAATCATACAATTATAGCTCAACACCTAACCAAAATAAAGCATTTGCTACTAGAATTTCTTGACCAAACAACAAGCATTTGCAAACTAGACTGGGACTGAAAGACCAAATTACTAAACAAAAATGTTGAGAGGATTTCCCAACTATTTTATAACATGACACCAAAAATTGATTTCCATATTCTGGGTTCTCCCTTCGACACTCTATGATACATGCCAATAACTAAGGCAACACTTATTTAGATGATTTTAACATATAGAACTAACAAAATGACAATTGATACAAGAGCTAGGCTTCTCTAAAACCATTTAAACTATCATAATTTGTCTATTCGTCTGCAAGTTTTAAGCATTAAGATTATGTGACCTTTTTACAACATTTAAGATGACTGAAAATTATAAAACATCTAAACATAATTCCCAACAAAAATTCAATGACTTTCTTTTGTTTCATCCATGCAACAATATCAAATGGCCAATAAATAATTTTCAAAGATAATACTATTATTGAACATCTATAAAATTCACAAATCCAAATAATAAACTTAAGTAGCATGGTTCAAATGTAAGGTTAAGGTAGATTTCTTTTGTATCTCAGCATTGGAATGCCAATAAACCACGTCTTCAAGGTCGTGAAACCTGTAACACCCATCCAGGATGTTAAACAATTAATCTTTGATTAAATACATACACAATAACAACTTTGTTTTAGCATAATTTCATTGATTTTCATTTACACAATTCTTCTACATTTTCTCAATGATAAATCTAGATAACATGATGAAATAAGTAATATGTTAACTCTATGATTTATAAATTAAAACAAAAGTATATACAAAATATCAATAACCAAATATCACCAAAAAATACCTCCTTATCTTGTCGAAGCTCATCAGTTGTAATGTAATCCTGGGTGCTTCCAAGAATTCTTTTCCCGCTTGCCCAGAGTGAAACAATGGAATCCTCCCAGCCAACTAGGAGCCTAGCCGACTTCCTAGCTCCAAGAAACCTTTCGGTTTCTTGGCCCTTTGTGCCCGTGACTCCAAGAACAACAAAGCACAAATGCTCAAAGAAAACCATAATAATAAATATATCTTCCAAAGATTTCACAACCTCTCATCATGCTCAAAAACCTCCTCCATCCTCCTTTCCTCACCACTTCTCCTCCCTATTTATCAATTTTCCATACATTCTTTCCCAAGTCTCCTCAACCACCCTGATTAAACAACAATAAAATAAAAAGAAAAGTCTTTCTTCTCATACTATCTAGTAAATGTAATTTGACAATTTTCCCCAAAAGGAATATAACACCCCGCCATGCTCATTTAATTCATCACACCCACCATCTATCAAAGTCAAGAGGTATTTAATGCTTCTAGATATTTTGTATGAAATATAATTTAATATTCAATAAAAATTCAATTAAATAGTCAATAATTTACTTTAATAATTAATACATTAATTAATTGTACTAGTGTACATGGGTAGGGTATGTGCGCATTGCTAGAGGACACATATCCCATGTATGTACTAACGATAAACAACCATTGTCTCTAGTGCATAGTTCCTATATGGTCACCAAGACATGTAGGATGACAAATCAAGTAATGCATCATTTAATAATCTTTAATGAACAAAATTACATTAATTCATCAATAACTCATTATCACACTTAAAATATCAATAGGAAATTAAAGAGAGTTTTAAACATGGTAGGAACAAGGTGAGTAAACAATAGTGGCATCTCTAATCCTCAATCATTATTCTGAACTAACATCGAAGCATCCTTCCTTCCTAACCTACTTCCATCTTCCATCCTATCCTTTCCTCTATTGGACTAAGCTGGAGCATCAACTATATTGACCTAAATCCAGATAGAACCCATAACAAAAAGTGTCATACATATTGACCAAGCTTCCCCAACAAGAAACTGTCAGTCGCCATCACATGTCTAGGGGAGCGTGACTTCACACAACCCTCCCACGACTCTAGGTTTCAGGGGATAAATGGTGGGAAATACCTCCACCCCTCCTCATAGAACTAGGGTCAACACCCTACATCAACCCCTATTGTGCAACTACTATTCCTAGAGTCATGTCATCAAACAACCACTCTGGGAAAGTCATGTGTCCTATCAAAACCACACTTACCATAGATCATAACAATATTTCAAATCATAAATTAAATAATAATGATAACTCATAGCATACACTATCTTCTTGATGTCTATGACATCCATGCTATCTCATCACTGTAGTCATTCAGCTATCACATAGCTCATGAACCTATAGGTTAGTTTACCAATAACTCATATCCATGTATATACATCATAATTTTATATAAGAATCCATATCTCTATTGACGTTCAATTAAGAAATGTATGTTTATTTTTATCATGTCTTAAATCTGTTATGCATTCTCAACATAACTTTGAATCAGTATCCATGTACCTGAAGTCCACATCTTAATTTGCATTTTTAAGCAAATCAAAGAGTTATCATCATCATGAGCATATAACAATTAAAATAATAGTATGAAACACATAACTAGGTCCATATGTACACTTCTCATATGTCTATATCAATATTGTTGAGTCCAAATAGTTGTTAAGAAATGAATTACTAAGATGAGAAAAATCAAATTTCTAACTACCTAAAGCCAAAATATGGGGTGTTAAAAAACCATTATGTCACCATTACAAAGATATGATAATTCACATGGATGTACAAATCCATCCAAATAGTTTATTATGATGCAAATAAACTTATGATCCCATCAATCAAAACTCGAAATTACCACAAATGTGTTTTCATCATGCCAAGACTTGGATAGTATTTAAATGTTAGATATTAACTTGCAAAAAGAACTGCAAGCCAATTGAAACTTTTTGATTCATACTAGGGTATATAAGTTTCCTTATTGCACAAGAACAAGTGCATCTCAAACAACATCATTCCACTATGGAGGAAAAATAATGGGTTCTAGCTTTCTTTCTTACACAAGAACAAGTTCATTTCGAACAACATCATTCCACTATATAGCAAAGATAGTGCGTGGTAGTTTTCATCCTTGCACAAGCACATGGGAATTTCAAACAACATCATTCCACTGTGGAGGAAATATAGCACATGGTAGCTTTCCCTTTTGCGAAAGAACAAGAACATTTCTAACATCATTCCATTAGAAGGGAAAGATAGCTTGTGGTAGTTTTCCTTCTTGCACAAGCACAAGCGCATTTCAAATAACATCATTCTGCTGTGAAGGAAAGCTAGAAAATTCTAGTTTTTCTTCTTACACAAGGAAAAGTGCATTTCAAACAACGTCATTCCACTATAGGGGAAACCTATCCCCTACTAGTTTTCCTTCTTTCACAAGAAAAAATACATTTCAAACAACATCATTCTATTTTGAGTGAAAACTAGCGCACAAGCATAAGCACATTTCGGATAACATCATTATACTGTGCGGGGGGAAGTAGCGTGTGATAGATTTCATTCTTGCACAAGTACAAGAGCATTTATAACAACATCATCCCACTGTGGTCGAAAGCTAATGGCTGCTATTTTTCTTTCTTGCAAAGGAACAAACACTTTTCAAGCAACATCATTCCATTGCAAGGGAAAGTTAGATTTCCCTCTTGCACAAGCACAAGCGCAAGTGCATATCGAACAACATCATTCAACCATGGGGGAAATATAGCGTGTGCTATATTTCCCTCTTGAAAAAGTGCAAATGCATCTCAAACATAATCCCACCATGCACAAGAACAAATGCATCACAAACAACATCTTTCCACTGTGAGGGAAAGCTAGTGCACACTAGCTTTCTCTCTTGCAAAAACAAAAGCGCATCTTGAACAACATCATTCCTCCATGGGATAAAACTAGTGCATGATAGCATTCCATCATACAGAAGCAAAAGTGCATCTTGACCAACATCATTCCACCGTTGTGAAAATCTAGTGCATGCTAGCTTTCCCGCTTGGACAAACGCAAGTGCATCCTGAACAACATCATTCTAGCATGGAGGAAAGCTTGCACATTCTAGCAATCTTTCCCTCTTGCATAGGAAAAATTGCATCTAAAAAACAATCATTCTAGTATCGAGGAAATTTAGAGCATGATAGCTTTCCCTCTTGCACAAGAACAAGTGCATCTCCAACAACATCATCCCACTATGGGTGAAATCTAGTGTGCTAGCTTTCCCTCTTGCACAAGAACAAGCACATATCGAGCAATGCGATTCCACTATGGGGGAAAGCTAACACATGCTAGATTTTCCTCTTGCACAAACACAAGCTCATCTTGCAAAACATCATCCCACCATCGAGGGAAGATAGGGCATGCTAAATTTCCATCTTGCACAAGCACTATCTCATCTTGTAAAACATAATCCCACAGTAGGAGAAATCTAGTGCATGCTAGCTTTCCCTCTTGCACAAGAAAAATATCATCTCAGAAATCATCCCACCGTAGGGGAAATATAGCTCATGCTAACTTTCCCTCTTGCAAAAGCACAAGCTCTTCCTAGAAAACATCATCCCACTGTGGGGGACAACTAGCTCCTGCTAGCTTTCCCTCTTGCACAAGCATAAGCTCATCTTTGAGAACATAACCCCACTGAGGGGGAATCTAGTGCATGCTCACTTTCACTCTAGAATAAACATGATATCATCTTAGACAACATCATCCCACTTTGGGTAAAATCTATCGCATGCTATCTTTCCCTCTTTCACAAGCATGAGCTCATCTCAGACAACATCATCCCATTGTGGGGAAAATCTAGTGTGTTCTATCTTTCCCTCTTACAAAACCCTGAGATCCTCTCGAACAACATCATCCCACCGTGGGGAAAATCTAGCATGTGCTAGCTTTCCCTCTTGCACAAGAATGAGCTCATCTCAAACAATATCATCCCACACTAAAGGAAATACAACTTGTGTTATCTATCCCTCTTGCACAAGCACGAGCTCATTTTTTACAACATCATCCCACCATGGGGGAAATATAGCTCATACTAGATTTCCCTCTTTCACAACCACGAGCTCATATCAGACAACATCATCCCACCATTAGGGAAAGCTACTGAGTGCTAGATTTCCCTCTTGCACAAGCATGAGCTCATCTGAGATAACATCCTCCCAATGTTGGGGAAAGTTAGTGTGTGCTAGTTTTCCATATTGCACGAACACGAGCTCATCTCGGACAACATCATCCCATCGTGGGGGAAATAAATCTCATGCTATCTTTTCCTCTTGCACAAGCACGAGCTCATCTCAAACAACATCATCTCACCATAAGGGAAATCTAGCACTTGATAAATTTCCCTCTTACAAAAGCATGTGCTCATCTTAGATAGCATCATCCCATTGCAGGGGAAAGCCAATATGCACTAGCTTTCCCTCTTGCATAAGAATGAGCTCATATCAGACATCATCATTGCACTATGGGGGGGAAGATATCATGTGCTAGTGTTTCCTCTTGCACATGCACGATATCATCTCGGACAACATCATCCCACCGTGGGGGAAAGAAACATCTTGCACAAGCATGAGTTCATCACGGACAACATCATCCCATCATGGGAGAAATCTAGTGCATGCTAGAGTGTACTAGCTTTACCTCTTACACAAGCATGAGCTCATATATAACAACATCATCTCATCGTGGGGGAAATTTTCCTCTTGCATAAGCACAAGATCATCATGAACAATATCATCACACCATGGGGGAAAGCTAGGACATGCTAGCTTTCCCTCTTGCACAAGCACAAGATCATCTCGAAAAACATCATCCCACCATCGAGGAAAGCTAGCACATGTTATTTTTCCCTCTTGCATAAGCATGATCTCATCTCGTACAACGTCATCCCACCATGGGAGAAAGGTAGTGCATGATATATTTCCCTTTTTCACAAGAAAAAAATCATCTTGTACATCATCTCACTCTAGCGAAAAGCTAGATCATTTCCCACTTGCACAAGCATGAACTCATATCAGAAAACATCATCCCACTGTGGGGGAAAGATAGCTTCTGATAGCTTCCCCTCTTACAAAATCATAAGCTCATATACAACAACATCATCCCACCATGGGGGAAAGCTAGCGCATGCTAGCTTCCAGTCTTGCACAAACACGATCTCTTCTCAGAAAATTTCATCCCACCATGGTTGAAAGCTAGCACGTGCCAGCTTTCCCTCTTGCACAAGCACGAGCTCATCTCAAACGAGATCATCCCACCATGGGGAAAATCTAGCTCATTTTATCTTTCCATCTTGATTAAGCACAAGATCATCACATACAACATCATCCCACCATGGGGGAAAGCTAATGTGTGATAGATTTTCATCTTGCACAAGCAAAAGCTCATCACGAACAACATCATCCCACTGTGGGGGAAATCTACCACATGCTACCTTTCCCTCTTTCACAAGCACAATATCATCTCCAAAAACATCATCCCACCATGGGGGGAAGTTAGCACATGTTATCTTTCCCTCTTGCACAAGCACAAGTTCATCTCAGAAAACATCATCCCATAATCGGGGAAAGCTACTGAGTGTTAGCTTTTCCTCGTACACAAGCACAAGCTCATCTTCGACAACATCATCCCACCATGAGGGAAATCTAGCTCATGCTATCTTTTCATATTGAACAAGCACAAACTCATCTCAGACAACATCATCCTACAATGGGAAGACTAGATTTCCCACTTGCACTAGCACGAGCAAATATCGAACAACATCATCCCACTTTGCAGGAAATCTAGCATGTGCTATCTTTCCCTCACGAAGGGATGATGTTGTCCAAGATATGATCATTCTTCTACACTATATTTCCCTCTTGTACAAGCACAATTTCATCTCAAACAACATCTTCCCACTATGGCGGAAATTTGCTAGCAATCCCTCTTGTAGAACCAGGGCCTCATCTCGAACAACATCATCCCACCTTGATGAAAAGCTAGCTCATGCTAGCTTTCCCTCTTGCATAAGAACGATTTCATCTCGGACAACATCCCACCATGGGGGAATGCTAGCGCATGATAGCTTTCCCTGTTGAACAAGCACGACCTCATCTCAGACAACATCATCCCACCGTGGGTGAAAGATAGCTCATCCTAGATTTACCTCTTACACAAGCACGATCACATCTCGGAAAACATCATCCCATTGTGGGGAAAATCTAGCATGTGCTATCTTTTCCTCTTGCACAAGCATGAGCTCATCTCAAACAACATCATCCCACCATGGGGGAAAGCTAGCACATGCTATCTTTTCCTCTTTCACAAGAACGAGCTCATCTAAGACAACATCATCCCATTGTGGTAGAAAGATAGCATGTGCAAGCTTTCCATATTGCACAACCACAAGCTCATCTCAGACATTAACTCACCATGGGACAAAGCCATAGCATGTTAGATTTCCCTCTTTCACAACCACGAGCTCATCTCTAACATCATTGCACCATGGGGAAAAAATAGAGAGTGTTATCTTTCCCTCTTGCACAAGCATGACCTCGTCTTAAACAACAACATCCCACTATGGGGGAACTCTTGCACATGCTAGTTCTCCCTCTTACACAAGCATTATATCATCTCAGAAACATCATCCCACCGTGGGTGAAAGCTAGTGTGTGATAAGTTTCCTTGTTGAACAAGAATGAGATCATTTCAGAAAATATCATCCCACCATGGGAGAAAGCTAACTCGTCCTAGCTTTCCCTCTTGCACAAGAACGAGCTCATTTCATACAACATCATACCACCGTGGGGAAAAGCTAGCGCATGCTACCTTTCCCTTTTGAAAAAGAATGATCTCATCTTGGACAACATCGTCCCACCATGGGGGAAACCTAGCATTTCCTTCTCGCACAAGCATGATTTCATCCTAAATAATATCATCACGTTGTGGGGGAAATCTAGCTCATGCTACCTTTCCCTCTTGCACAAGAAACAACTCATCTCAGACAGCATCATCCCACCATGGGGGAAAGATAGCACGTTCTACCTTTCCCTCTTTGACAAGCACGAGATCATCTCGGACAACATCATCCCATCGTGGGGGAGAGATAGCACATGATATCTTTCCCTCTTGCACAAGCATGAGCTCATATCGAACAAGATCATTTCGTCGTGGGGGGAAGGTAGTGTGTGCTAGATTTCCCTCTTGCACAAGCACGAGATCATCCTAGAAAACATCATCCCACCATGGGAAAAATCTAGCGCATTCTAGATTTCCCTCTTGCATAAGCACGAGCTCATCTCAAACATCATCCCACCATATGGGAAATATAGTGCATCCTATCTTTCCCTTTTGCACAAGAACAAGATCATCACGGAAAAAAACATCCCACTGTGGGCGAAAGCTAGCATGCTAGATTTCCTTCTTGCTCAAGCACGAGAAAGTCTCAGACAACATCATCCTACAATTGGGGAAAGATATCACATGCCTCTTGCAAAAGCATGAGATCATCTGGGACAACATCATCCCATTGTGGGGGTAAGAAAAAGTGTGCTAGTTTTTCCTCTTACATAAACACGAGCTCATCTAAGACAACATCCTTGCATTGTCAGGGAAAGTTAGCGCATGTTAGATTTCCATCTTGCACAAGAACGAGCTCATCTTGGACACCATCATCCTACCATGAGGGAAAGCTAGTTTTCCCATGCTATCTTTCCCTCTTGCACAAGCATGACCTCATCTCGGACAACGTCATCACATTGTGGGAGAAATGTAGCACATGCTAGTTTTCCGTCTTGCACAAGCTCGATCTCATCTCGGCCAACATCATCCCACCCTAGGGAAAATCTAGTGTATGATAGCTTTCCATCTTACACAAGCATGAGCTCATCTAGGAAAACATCATCCCACCATGGGAGAAAGCTAGCACTTGCTATCTTTCCCTCTTGCACATGCACGATTTCATCTCGAACAACATCATCCCATCATGGAGGAAAGCTATCATGCTATCTTTCCATCTTCCACAAGCACAAGGTCATCTTGGACAACATCATCCCACCGTGGGAATGCTACCTTTCCCTCTTGCACAATCATGAGCTCATCTAAGACAACATCATCCTAGTGGGGGTGAAAGACAGTATGTGCTAGCTTTCCCTCTTACACAACCACGAGCTCATCTCAGAAAACATCAATTGATGATGGGGGAAAGTTAGTGCATGCTAGACTTTCCTCTTGCAAAATCACAAGCTCATATCAAAAAACATTGTCCCATTATGGGGGAAAGCTAGCGCATGATAGCTTTCCCTATTGCACAAGCACAAGCTCATCTCGGACAACATCATCCCACTGTGAAGTAAATATAGATTGTGCTAGCTTTACCTCTATCCCAAGCCTGAGCTGATCCATGTGGATATCGGTGGCCACTCACCTTTTCCAGCTGGCTCAAAACAACTTTCTAGCAATTTTGATAATTTACAATTTTTAGCATTTTTTCGGGTCCGGAACTTCCGGAGCCATTTTGAGGCCCTAAATGATGTTTTTTCGGGTATGTTGTAGTTGCAAAATTTCAACATGAAATTTTGTGCAACTATTGTATTCCTCGACTAGATCTTTCCAATGGGCTATCATACACCTAAAATGGAGATCGTATGCAAAAGTTACGACCTCGGGAAGTTGATGTACTGACTTACCCAAATGGGGCGCACATGACTTTTGGCACTTTATCTCCTAGGGTTAGGTTTTTGGATGTTTAGGGTTTTTGAAACTCCTATTTATTGTAAAAAGGACTTGATAGTTTCATTGTAATCATCTTCTTGTGAATGAGCGTAGTCGTCACAACTCTTCTTAGAGATAAGCCGTCACCATTCCAACAAGCTTGTTTTCCACTGCATTTTACAGTTTCAACTTATTTCCTTATTGAATAGAAAACCAGTTTTACTGTAGCTTTGTTATTCTGTGTTAAGCATTTGGTAATAATCTGTAATCATTTCATTCTTCTCATAAAATATGGATCAGTGGTATCAGAGCGGTCTACTCCTTGTCATCTTAATGCATGTCCCCAACGAGGTCAGAGTACAAAGATTTGAGTCTCAAGCTTGTTTCTCTTGAGGAAAAAAGATCTTACACACCCAAGAGACCTCTCATGGAAGGAGAAAATAAAGATGATGGGATAGGAGATCCTTTCAAACTATTGATTGAGATAGACCTCATGCAACAGAGGAATGAGATGATGGATACGCAAATCCTTCGGCGACTACCAACAGGCAATGCATCTTCTTCGAGCGGAGGCACCGCCCCCTTCAAGGTACAAATAAACTTCGATATTCCTATATTTGAAGGTCAGATAGACACAGATGTTGTTGACAAGTAGTGGAATCTACTAGAAGGGTATTTCTCTATCCATAACTTTTCAAATCAAGAAAATATTACTTTTGCACTCCTCGAAGCCATTCCCCATGTCAAAGATTGGTAGGAAACTTTCTGTGAGCAAAAGTAAACAGAGGAACCCTGATTATTTACAGTCACGGCCACCTGGGAATCCTTTAGGGATGTTATTAAGGAGCAATACTACCTTGTCGGAAGTTATGATGACTTGTATACCAAATGGACCACACTGCAGCAAGAAAGAGACCAAGCAGTGCCAGATTTCACAAATATCTTCCATACCTTGTGCACCAAGCTGGGTATCAAAGATTTAGAGAGACATCTGGTGCTCAAGTATCGTGGTGCTCTGCAGATACATCTAGACTGAAATGGAATTTCTGGACATCTCATCCTTAGGTGCGACCTACCGATATGCCGTCAAAATTGAGTAGAAGCTCAAACAAAAGACAAAACAATTTGGTTCGGGGATCCCCTCACAACAAAAGCCAGGAAAGGGTGTCCCCAACCCATAGAACAAAGGGCAAAGCAAATATGGACAGTATTAGGACAACCTGTCCAAGCCGCAAGAAAAGAAGGACACCAGAAAGACAAAGAAAGAAACTGGGAAGTGGTGCAACTACCATAAGATCCCTTGGCATAACACTACTGACTGCCACTCAGAGAAGATGCTGGTGGCCGAAGTGAAAGCCTTTGAATCAGATGCAGGTTCTGACTCTGAGCCAGAACCAGAAAGGGGAAGACAGATCATTGATGCGGAACCCAGTGCCACTGTTGCTACCACCAAGCTCCAACATGGTGAACCAAACAAGCCAAAATAAGGAGAGTGCCTCTTCCATTCACATATGTGGGTAAAAGGCACCCCACTTCACTTCATCATTGATAGTGGTAGCCAGAAGAACCTCATCTCAGTAGAGGTAGTCAAGCGACTGGCCCTGTCGATAATGCCGCACCCACAACCCTTCACCATTGGATGGCTCTGCCAAGGAAGCGATCTTCGCATGAGCCAACAGTGTCGACTGTCGTATGACATCAAGCCCTTCAAAGACGAGGTATTATGTGATGTTTCTCCTCTTGAAGTTTGTGATGTTCTTTTGGGCCAACCTTATTTATAGAAATGCCATGATGTATATGAGTCTAGGCCTCGTAGTGTTATTATTACTTTGAACAAGAAATTGTACAGGATACCCGAGGTTGTCCCACCTAGTGTTATTTCCTTGATCTCTGCTAAGGAATGCAAGAAGGTCATCTCTTAGATGGGGAAGTTTGTCTTCTTCATGATTCTCTCTCATAATGAGAGAAAAATCACAGCCACATCCAGGGTCTCTACGGCTGATCTCTCCACACAGCAGAAGCAAGTAGATAAGGTCGTGGAAGAATACTCGGATATCTTCTCCTCACCTACCGGGGTACCTATGCACTGTCAGTTCAAGCACCCTATTGATCTAACCCCTGACACATTGCTTCCCAATGGGCCAATCTATCGTCACTCTCTGTTAGAGAATGAGAAGATCAAGTGATAGATCAAAGAATTTCTCCATAAGGGGCACATCCATCCTACCTCATCACCTTGCAGGAGCCCAATCGTGTTGGTACAAAAGAAAGATGGAACTTGACGACTTTTCATTGATTATCGAGATCTGAATAAAATCACAGTCAGAAACTGATACTTGATTCCCCGAATCAACGACCTCCTTGATCAACTCATGGGGGGAAAACACTTCAGTAAGATTGATTTGAAGTCTGGATACCACTAGGCCCTGATAGAATAGACAGATGTATGGAAGACCACCTTCAAGTCAAAGGAAGGCCTTTTTGAATGGTTGGTCATGCCCTTTGGTCTGACAAACGCTACAGTCACTTTCATGAGGATGATGGATGATATCCTATGACCATTCACCAATACTTTTGTAGTGGTGTATCTTGATGACATTCTCAATTATAGCAAGACTTGGGCCGAACACTTGCAGCATATTCAGCAGGTTCTGCATACCCTACGACGGCACAAGCTATAAGACAACTTGGAAAAATTCTCCTTTAGCATGGACAAGGTCCATTACCTAGGCTACATCATTGATCAAACTGGTGTACATGTGGATCCAGCCAAGATCCAAGTCATTCATGATTGGCCAGCCCCAACCACACACACTGAGCTTTGGAGCTTCTTGGGCCTTACCAATTTCTACTGCAGGTTTGTGTTGGGATTCTCCCATATTGCATGGGCCCTCAACCAAATAATCAAGGGTGCTGGTAAGGAAAAATTTGCATGGGGCCAGCCCCAACAACAAGCATTCGATGATTTGAAGTAGTGCTTATGCTCAGCCTCAATACTTTCACTACCAGACCTGCAAAATTCCTTTGAGATTGAGACTAATGCTTCAAAATATGTTGTAGGTGTTGTTCTCATGCAGCACAACCACCCTGTGGCCTATCTTAGTGTGAAACTATCAGATGTTTTCCATAAGTACCCTACTTACGACAAGGAAATGTACTCCATTGTGCAAGATTTCCGCTAGTGGAGACATTAAATTCTTGGGAGGGAGACAGTCATCCACACTGATCATAAGCCACTGCATTTCATGCAAACAAAAGAAAAATTACAGAATGACCACCATCAAAAGTGGTCCACATACTTGCAGCAATTCTACCTCAACATCAAGTATAGAACAGGAAGCACCAACCGCGTCACTGATTGCCTCAGTAGACCACCAGTCACAGCACTCACCATAGTTCTAGACTCCTGCGGCCATGAGACCTCTAGATGGCCCCAAATCTATGAGACAGACCCCGACTTCATCACTGCCTACCAAATGTTGGGTGCAAAGACAGTTGTCAATAATTTCCATATTCAGGATGGGTTGTTGTGTCGTTTGGGACATATATATGTTCCCTCAACTGAAAGAGTGAAGCTAATATGGGAATCCCACTACAGCTCGGTGGAAGGACACTTTGTCTTTGAAAAGACAATGGCGATGCTACAAAAAAATTTCTACTGGCCAAAACTTCGACAGGAGGTCAGCAAGTATATCAGGTCTTGCATTGCCTATGCTATTACCAAACCAACCACTAAGAAATAGGGCCTGTACACCTCTCTTCCTACTCTTGATAGACCATGGGAATCCATCTCAATGGACTACATGTTGGGCCTCCCATCCACCAAGTAGGGAAATGACTGTGTTTTTGTGGTTGTCGATCGCTCTTCTAAGATGGCGATTATGGTTTCTTGCAAGAAGAGCATCAAAGTAGAAGCCACTGCCAAGCTCTTCTTTGAATGAGTCTAGGTACATTTTGGAATGCCACAAACCATTATCTCATATTGGGACAGTCTATTTCTCAACACATTCTGGTTGAGCCTCTGGTCACTGATGGACACCAAGCTCTCCAAATCCACGACCTTCCACCCCTAGAAAGATGGCCAAACCAAGGTCGTAAATAGAATGATCGTGCATATCCTGCGTATGTATAATTCCAAGAACCATCACACATGGGATGAGAGTCTTCCCTATGTTCAGCATAGCTACAACCAAGCCCTGCATAGCTCAACCTACCACATCCCCTTTCAGGTGGGGTTGGGATTCCAACCATTGGGTCCCATAGATGTTGCACTTCCCCTTGCGATCACCTCGATCGACTCCTCTGCTGCTCCAACTGAGGCTGACAAAGCCACCCGGTTCATTGAGAGGATCCATCACATCTGCCAACAGGTTCAGGATATCCTAAAGAAGTCCAATGACAAGTACAAGCAACATTATGATCAACATCGGGTTCCACATAAGTTTCAGGTGGGCGACGAATTTTGGTTGCACTTGTAGAAATAATGCCTTACAGGACCCCATCGAAAGCTTCACCCACTTTGTTATGGGTTGCACACCATCACCAAGGCTGTGGGGGATAATTATTTTTCACTCAACATTCCTCCTTTCCTTGGCCTGCACCCAGTGTTCAACATGGGCATCCTTCAGCCTTATTTCCCACCATTATTGGACACCTCAGACATAGTAGGTGACTTGAAGTCGCGGCCGCACTGACCCTATAGTGAGTCGTA
>CBVK0103534108.1:0-11044 GCA_900067695.1 Picea abies
GTCAACACCATCAGAGGACTTGGTGAGGAGGTTGAAGAATCAATGATTGTACAAAAAGTTCTCAGGTCTCTCCACTTAATATTTGATGCCAAGTTATGTGTCATTGAATAAACGAAGGATATGGAGAAACTAACAATGGATGAGCTACATGGGATTCTCATTGCATATGAGATGAGGAAATAAAAATAAAATCCAGCATGGAAGGAAGAAGATTTCAAAGCATCAAAGAAGAAAAAAGGACACAAATTATGTTATTTTTCCAGCCATGAATCAAATATAGAAGAACCACAATTTGTGAGAAAGCTAAAAAGAGGATCTAGAAAACAAAAAAAATAAGCTACCCTTCATATGTTTTAATTGTGGTAGAGTAGGTCATTTTGATGCTAAATGTCCATATGCAAAAAGGGAAGACATTGATTATGAGGACAATAATTTCAAATCTTATACATACAAAAGAGGGAAATATACTAAGAAGAAGAGTTTTTACTCTAGAGAGGATAGTAGCTCATCTGAAGAAAGTGATGGATATGTTTATGATATTGACAAAGAAGAATTCCTCCTCATGGCCATGGATATAAAGTCTACTGATAAATAAAGTGAAGACAATAAGAAAGAAAAATTAGAAGAAGAAGAAGAAGACATTGATGGGGAAGTGAATCTTGAAGAAGAACGCATTGGTTCCTTAGAAGAAATAGACAAACTTAGATAAAATAATAGAAAGAAGAAAGAGAAATTGTAGAAATATAAAGAGGAGGATCGTGATCTTGAAGAAAAAGAGAAGACAGTTTTCATCCTGAAGACTCAACTAGTAGAATAAAAAAGGATAGAAGAAGTGGTGAGAAGCCAGCTACAAGAAAAGGAAGAAAATTGCAAGAAGCTAGAAGTTGAAATAGTTTCCTTAAGAAAGGAACTCAAGAAAAAAACTGAACAATTAAACAAAAGCTTGAACTTTGGAAAGAGTACTGAAATATTAGATAATATTTTCACTTTTTGAAGGTCACCATTCATCAAGACAGGTCTTGGCTACTACGAAAAACAAAAGAACCCCAACGGAGATGCAAGCACTAAGGTCACAAAGCCATCAGAAAAGGAAAATGAAGAAAAACCTAAAATGTATTCCAATATTCTCAACGGTTGCATCAATAATGAAAGCAGTAGCAAGAAAGGAAATGATGACTAGCAGAAATTTGATTCTATCCAAAAGAATGAGTTCAAAAGAGTTGTTCCACCAAGAAGACCTTTCACAAACTGGTACCAAAATATATTTTTTGGATATTTTTTTTATTGCAATAAATTTGGTCATAAAGAAATAGATTGCAAAGCTTATGCAAGAAGTGATCATGTGAGAGATATAAACATAGGTTCTTATAAAACCATAAAGAATGATTATTTGAGAAACAAAACTAGAATTGTTGGTGGGTTTGTTGATAGAAACTACAATTCATTTGTTACCCTACTTGATTACAATGTTGAATGTTATAATTTCAATAACTATGGGCACATAGCATGTGATAGTAGAAGTAGCATAATAAATAAGGAAGAAGATGTCCTTGCCAAACATAAAGAAGAATACACAAAGGTGTGGAAAAGGAAGCAAGAAGAAAAGAAGAAGGAAGAATGCATATTTTATCTTTGTGTTAAAAACAAATGGAACCAATGGTACATTGATTGTGAATGTTCAAAACACATGACATGGGAACAGACCAATTTTATCACCTTGAAGGAAGAAAAATGAGGCAGGGTTATTTTGGATATAATGTCTCTACAAGGACAGTTGAAAATTTTTTGTTAGTATTGCTAATGGAAAGATTAAGACACAAAATGCCATGTATGTTGAAGGGTTAAAGCACAATCTTGTAAGTGTCAGTCAAATGTGTGATCAAGGCTACAACATCAAATTTCATTCTAAAGGGTGTGAGATAAGGAAAGCAGCTTCAGGAAGATTAGTGGAAAATGCAAATAGAACCCCAAGCAATGTATACATACTCGATGAAGTCAAAGAAGAAAAATGTTGTATGGAACATAAGCTAAGAGTGATATCCTTCTCATCTCGTCAGTAAAGGGAAGGACAATATCAGGGGGAGCATCCCTTTTACATTGATGTCACAGGGGGAGAAGTTGCAAATAGAGTAAGAATTTCATACACAAGGGGAGTTGTAAACAGAGGGAGTATTACATAATTGACTAAGGATTTTCATCAATGACAAAGGGGGAGATTGTTGGAAATATTGTTGTCATTGATGTCAAATATATGGGAGCCTATATATGTCCAATATAAATATTACAATCCTATAGATTTCCAAGATAAATATTTCAAGATGGAGATTGTTGAAAGTATTGCTTTTGGATTTTTTATGACCAATCTAGATACCCTATCTTTGAAGGCCTTTTTACCCTACAAACCTAGCTCAAATTGGAGCACAAGTTATATAGTTGGAAATATTATTCTGAGAACTTTCAAATGGTATATGGAATTCCCTTTAACTCCATAGGAATATAGAGATATGAATTTTTTCATCTGACAACCCAACCAGAAAATTGAGGTCAGCTCAGCGAGTCTTTATAGATCGACCCTAAAAGTGGGGACATAATTACTATAAATGAAAGATAGATGTGTGCATTTTTAGTACAACCAAGCAAGAGATCAATTATTAGGTGCATATAAGTGATATGAGGTGCGCTAAAGGTGATGGGGTGTCTTTTTGGGATCTAAAGGTGTGCAAGAGAATCCTAAGGGATTTTCTTGGGGTCTTTCTTGTTCTCAAGGTGCGCTATGAAGGAATATAGGTCTGTGATGATTCCATGTGCATTGTTTTTAGGTTTTGATGTTGCAATGTGTGTTATTCTAAGGTGCTTATGTTGTCGTCGGGGATTATATTTTGGGAGTGATTCTATGAGGCTCGCTAGGACAAGAAGGCTACATGTGACTAGGTTTGAAGGACTGTCTGTGGAATGAAGCATGAAGGTGAATTCAGAAGTAATATGTGTATGAATATATTGGATTTTTTTTTCTACACATATCTTATTGTGTTGATGCTGAGGTGAGGAGATCAATGTCTCTAGTAGGTTGGTGCTTGCTAATATTGTAAGAGTAGGTTGGTGCCTACAAGTTTTGTTGAGTTGGTTCTTAGTTGAGGAGTTTGGCATCTCCAGTGGGTTGGTGGATACATACTACTGAGTTGGTGCTCAGTTAAGGAGATTGGTGTCTCTAGTAGGTTGGTGCTTACAATATTTGTAACAATAGGTTGGTGCCTACATGAATTTATAAAGATAAGTTTTATTTTCACCTGATTGGGTTTCCATGTTAAACTCGATGCATTATGATTTGAGTTTATATGTGATTATTGTTTCTCATATAATGAATGATTTATGAATCATTAAATATTGTAAAAATCATATTATATTGATTCACCTCCCTCTCATTATAAGAATAAGTTCAATAATTGCAACACATCTCCTGCTACAATACATATTTTGTTGTGGCATGCCTTTGCTACAACATGTCTCTACTACAACACATCTCTATTGTAACACACCTATGTTGCAACATAATTGTAACATGCCTTGTGCTACAACACAGCTTCTGCTACAACATGCCTACTATTGTAACACTTCTATTGTAACACACCTCCTGCTACAATGAATCTTTTGATGTGGCATGCCTCTGTTGCAATATGTCTCTATTGTGGCATGCATCTTCTACAACACATCTTTTGTTGTGACATGTATTTGATGCAACACATATCTACTCAAACATGTCTTCTATTGTGACACGTTGTTGTTATAACATGTATCTATTGTAAAATGTCTTGTACTTCAACACACCTTATTTTTCAACACAAAAACCACACCAGTATCATGCATTATACAACAACTTCTATTCACAACCCTCTATTATGCCTCAGGAGCAACATCACCCTTCGATTATGACACACACAATCATGAATCAATGATTATATTATCAACCAAGAACACATCCTCATTTGCATACCTCTAAGATCTATGGTACATAGACACCTTTCTATTCTCAAAAAGAAACCCCTACACTCAGCCTCATATCCAAACAGAAATGCTCCTTCACTAACATCATACATTGAGCTCTTCAACAATACTACACCCTTCCACCTGTTGCCAAGGTTAGTTCACAAATCCATGGATCCTCACACATATGATAGTATCATCATTCCATACATAATATTCCAAAGACTTTGCATTCACCTATAGGTTATCACACATTTACTCACAACCATCTATATATTTTTTCCCCTTGCGCAACAATATCAAAATGAAATTACTTTATATAGAGATAGGCATCATTCCTAGGTTTATAATCATCTAGGAAAAGAACTGTAATTCCACCAAACATGCAAATAACACAACAATCTGACATGGACTCATCCATACATCTACACAAAAGGGTAAATTTTCAAAACCCTATATTTTGTTCATTTCATACAAAATAAAATACATTGGATCCATGGATAGATAGGAGCTTACAATATCTATTGGGTTGTTAGGTCGAGGCCATGCAAACCTCAACCACTTCTCTATCTCATTGTCTCGTGTGACCTGTCCTCTTTCCTACTCTGTAAGCTCCCTTGCAATATCTTTGATGTTGTGTTTTATTCCTTCAGAAATTGTTCGCTTCAGTTTCTCCAATGGAATTCCCACACCCTTTCACCTTCCATATTTTGATTCATCCTTTCCTCGGTGACTCTTCACCTATGTGCAACATTACACCTTCCATAAACAACAAATCCTGCATCAACACATCATTTTCTTCTATAATGGTTTGTATTCTCCTTCCACGCACTTTTCTTCTATGCATTTTGTAGAAACATGTCCATCTTGTAGAAACACCCCATCTGTTGCACTGCCACAACTTTTCACCCTTGTTCTGATCTGTGGTAATTTTTTCACTCCTTGTAGTGCAATCATTCATATCCTATAGAAACCAATATCCATCATAATAGCTTTTTCTCGTACTGTAGTCGCCTTCACTGTGTCATACCCAGGATGACCGAGATTCTCCTGCATCATAAACCCTACAATAGTCCACTAAAACCCTAAGTATTAATTCTTTAGGATGGAAATTCAAGGTAGTCCAATACAAACCCTAAAATCCATCCTATGCTTCTATCAAACTTTAGAAAGAGATCAAATGGATCTTGGGTAAAACCATATGGTAGTCCACTACAAACCTTATAAATTTTACCTACAATAACAAGACTAGGGTAGTCCACTAAAAACCCTAGAAATATCATTATGTCCTTTAACAATCTTTAAAAAATGATTACAAGGAAACGTGGTCCACTACAAACCTTCCTAGAGTTTCAAGACAAGGTTTATTCGAGAGGAATAAAATACAACATGCAATATCACCACTTTGATACAAGATTTTCTTAATACATCAAGAAAAAAACCATCAAAGACTTTGAAAGAGAACTTAATAGGTAAATCAATGAGCATCCAAGAAACCCTAACCATGAAATCATCCACAAAACTTGAAAATAATCCACAATATCATCTCCAAGAAAAGGTGCATAAGTCATCCATAGTGAAAGAGAAATATAGAATACAAGTGTAGTGATGAGTCTCCACAAGTTGAGTTATCTCTCCTAAAATCCCCTAAGACATAATAATCCATGATACAAGGTGGATAGGTCTCATGTCGACCCCCAAAAATGCCTCCAAAATAAAAATAAAATGCTAAATCATCAAAACATCCTCTAAAAGTGTCACATGTATGAGTGTAGAGTGCCAAAATAGGGTGATTTCATTTCCTCAAGGGGTACAAACGCTCCAAAATTCACATCCATCCCAAAAATGTGCAAAGAATCATTAAATGCCATGTCTCCCCATCAATAGGGTCACATCTCGTCATCAACAAGGTGTCAACTCATCACCCGTGTGCTAGGTTGGCTCAATAAAAATACATATCACCCTCAAGCATGATGTCATCATTCATATGTGAAACATCCTAAGCTCCAAGCATGATGTCATAATGGAAAGGGGTCCATAACCTCTCCAAAGAGGTATATCATCATCATCTCATGAAATATCATCAACCCAAGCCATAATGTACTCAAAGTATGCATGACATTAGGGGCTCTAGGTAGCATTTCAATATGTATATGCAACATCATGTCTCATAATTGCAATGTCCCAGGTCTAGGAGGTGTCATAGGGTGTGAAAGGGCATGCCAAGTCATCATGCAACTCAATGATCATCATCAAGGCATAATATTCTCCATATTGTGTGCAACTTCCAACGTAGAAGTATCATAATTTCCTCCATAGGACTATCTCAAAGGGTGCATCATCATCAAGTGGGGGCTCATAAAATTAGGTAAGACCAACCATTATGGATACAATGGCCATTAGAATCATAAAAGGTGATCCACAGTTTAATACAAAAGCAATGTAAGAAATTCACATTATGTATATTCCTCAAGATTTACACTATCTTAATACTTTATGAAATTTCACAAGTTTAGGTATGGAAGACCATTACAATACCCTATTAGGTGTGCCAATACCCAAGTAAAGGAGTAGTTCCTGAGAAACCCATCAAAGTGTAAGTACAATTGAATGATATGGCATTGGTTCTACTTCATTTTCATGGTTTCATTGGCATCCAAGGCCTTGTGTGGGCTCATCTCCATGAGCACCTTTGTAGAGGGAGCGCTTGGTGCATTGAGTTACATTTTCCTCGGCATTATTTATTTCCACCCCTATTGTTTCCTTTTGATATTAATTTATTGCTTTGCAAGACCCTTTTTAGGTTTATGTATTTATTTTAGTAGGATTCAATTAAGTTCTTTTAATTTGATATGCATTATGTGCATTAGGACTTTAGGTGATGGCCTCATAGTGAGGGGGTAAAGTTCAAGTTGATATTTGGATTTTGATTTATCATTTGTATCCCATTTCATTTTCCATTCTTTTAACAATTGCATCAACCTTGAGAATTCAATCATATTCTTCTCATAAGATGATGAAGGTGAAAACATATTTGGGATACATGTAACAGCCACTTCCAGAATATAGGACAATGGGATGAATATATATGAAAAATGTCAATTTTGGAAAGGAATGGTATGTTACCCCTATCAAGGAATCCCAATAGTACCCAAGTTCCTGAAGAGTGAAAACACTTTACTAGAGCATATATGATAGCCACCAAAGTGAAACAAGGAAAAGAGCATAATTTATGAGCATCGTGATCCATTATATAACTCCAAGCCTTGATCCTCACCTAAATTCCTAATGCATTAAATGTAACACTTTAAATGAAACAATGAATAATGTACCTCATGTGTGTTGGGCCACCATAATTGGATGAACCTTGTTGATCAAGTGAATGAGCTAAGAAATGATGAGGCGGTAGGAATCTAAGTGGTTGTTTTCTATGGATAATGTTAATCGTCATCTCTAGGAAAATTGTTTGTAATGTGGACCATGAAGAATTATCTTCTCTTGTTACCCTTGGGTGAGAGGTTGTAACATCTGACTCCAACATGGGGAAATGTGTTCACCATATAGTGCATGAGAACCTTAACATCTCTGGTACTCCAAGACCTACAACCTGAATCACTCTAAAAAATATCCCACTACTTTCTAACATAAATCCATTAGAAACAAAAGGGAAGGGGGATACGATCCACCCTAGTATATGAAAGGTAAAAATAAAATGCGAAAATTGAATATTTTGATTTTCATCAATATATAATTTTTATATTTTTTTTATAACATGTATAAGCTAAGATAAAATGAATGCATCAATAAAATAAAGTAGAATCAAGATGCATAAAGGAATTATGACCTACAACTATCCTACCTAATGCTACAGGACAATTTAATGCTACGTATAATCATACAACCAATGAAGGGATCCTAGCATCTCATCAAGGTCAAAATATCTACTCGTGTGCTTTGTTAGAAACCAAAACAAGGGTATGTCAAGCACAAAGTGATCATGAGTTGGGACAAACATTACACCACAACCAAACATAGAATCCAACTCATGAGGTTGGGAAAGAGAAATAGAATCATGTTGAAATGAGTATCCCTAAAAAATTGCTATCCCTCTTTGAATAGAGTTGCAATATATTGATGATGGCTCATCCTTTCTCCAAGAAAGTGCTTCATAATGAAACCCTTGCATCTCATAAGATTTGTAGCATCCCCAACCCCAAGATAGGTCATACCACAAAACATTTATACCTCTAATACCAATTTAATTAATAGTATATCATGCATATGATTACAATTATGCAATCCTAAACAATATTTTATTGGTGCATAATTAATAACAGTAAAAACCCATAAAAACATAACAAGAATAAGATAGTTATTCACACAGTAATTATAACAAACACATAGAGACACATATCTTTTGAATAATTCACCAACTCCATGTACACCTCAGAAATTCCTCCCAACTATAGACTATTTTTCTCATAAAATCTAAGCAACAGATCACCCCCGATTTGAAGCTAGAAACTCCACCAAGGAAGTCTTACTAAGTCAAACTAATGTCTAACCAGCACAATGAAACTCAGGTCAAGGTTCCAACTGCTACAACTAGCCTACATCCTCTCATTTCCCACAGCCTGTCCCACCTCGAGAAGTGTGCCCATTCTCTACTCAATAGTCCTTTGGATTCCCCACTTCCCTTCAAGGGCTTCAATAACATGCTAGATAGAAAGTCTCAGAGTTTTGTATCTACTTCCCAGCACACATGGAAGACAATTCCCATCAATTCTCTCACCTAGAGAGAATGCTCACAGGCCTAAAATCCCACTTCTTCATCATGCACATAGGCCTATCAACCTGCTTCTTTAGATCAAACTACCCAGATTGACTAGATACCAACAGCTCCCAAATGCTTCCAAGTACAGGTACAAATGCTAGTGGCAGGGAGAGTACAGATGGCCAAAGGGATAGTGAGAATGATGAGAAGAATGATTAGAATGATGGGAATTACACTAATTTCCCACTTTATATTTGCATGTTCCCAACTTGACACTTGTCATGTTGGGAACTACCTTGTCCCCACTTGCCCCCACTTGGGTGATATGTTCCTCATCATTAGGGACTTAGGGTAAAAATATCATATATCTTAGACTTTGGGAAATATTATTATAATATTTCATTGGCTTAAGCCCCCTTGGCTTAGCCCCTCTTCTTAGACCCTTAGCTCCCTTTCCCTTCTAGTGGAGTTCTATGCCCCCATACTCTTTTGTCTAGTTGGTCTGCAACATTGATGTATTTTTATTAATATCCGAGTATGATTACATATTAAAATGATAGGCTCACTATCCTTTTAGCATCCAGGCTCTCCAGCCTAATAACCACACAGGCACTCTGGCCTCAAAACGTATATACAAAAGCACTCTGACCTAAAATAACATGGCTCACCAGCCTATATGTACAATTACAATTGGGATTTAGCCTAGGGGTATTACATTCCCCTCTCCCTTATTTATGCACCGTGCTCAGTGCATTATATATACATGTACAATCCAAAATCTTCAAAAAGATGTGGGTACTCTTCCCGCATGGCATCTTCATGCTCCCAAGTTGCATCTTATGGACTATATTAGGTCCACTAGACACATGGATGTAGGTAGTGCAAGCATGTATGCAACATGACCAATCCTCTCCCAAATTTCAAAGGGTCCACAATATCTCACTACCAGCTTTGTGCAGTTCCCCAACTTCAAGGAACTTCTCTTGGCCTTCACTTTTAAGAACACATGGTCACCCACTTTAAACTCTCTGTGAGTTCTCCCCTTATCTGCATAGCTTTTTTTTTCTGTCTTGGGCAGCCTTTAAATTATGATTTATCTTCACCATCTGTTCTTCCATTTCCCTGAGTAACTCTAGTACAACCACTGCTATGTTTGTTGGGTTGTCCCAACTCACTCGTGTATTGCACTTTCTTCCATATAGTACCTTAAATGGCCTCATCTTTAAAGATGCATGATACCCATTACTATAAGTAAACTCAACCAAATGTAAATAATCTTCCCATTTTAATGGTTTATCCATCACATACATCCCCGACATATCCTCAATCACCTAATTGACCCTCTTTGTTTTCCCATCTGACTATGGAAGATATGTTGTGCTAAGGTTCGGATTTATCCCAATTCCCTTAAACAATCCCTTCCAAAAGTTTGATGTGAACTTGAGATCTCTGTTAGAAATAATTGCCTTAGGCACACCATGCAGCCTAACAATTTCCCTCATATAATATATGCAATCTTAGTTGCCTCATGAGTTAGCTTCACTAGGATAAAATGATCAACTTTAGTAAGCGTATCCAACACCACCATGATGGAATCATGTTACTTCACTGTTTTGGGCAACTTGGTGATGAAATCAATTGTTACCACTTCCCACTTCCATTCAAGAATGGGTAATGGTTGTAGAAAAGCAGTTGGATGTTTTTTCTCGGCCTTGACCTTCTAACATTCCAAACATTTGGCTATATAATAAGCCATCTCTTTTTTCATACCTGGACAAAAATATTGCTTCTTGACAGCTGCAATTGTTTTTTGGTAACCTCGGTGCCCAACATAAGGCACATTATGCATCTCTCTTAGCACTGGATTTTTCAGCTCTTGATTATTAGGTACATAAACTCTACCCCTATACATGAGGATTTCATCCTCTCTCAGCTCATAATCTTGAATTTTTTGTTGATTATTACCTTGTTGCAATTTTCCCTTTGTTTCCATATAGCATTTATTTGATTTTGTAGCTTCTACAATTATGTCTTTCAAATCAGATTTGTACATGCTAATGGTTGTAGCATGCATCTCAGGCACCCTCCTACTGACTGCATCAACTACCATGTTCTCCTTGCCTTTGATATGCTTTATCTCAAAGTCATACTCACTGAGAAATTCTATCCATCTACTTTGTCTGACATTCAAAGTTGGTTGTCCAAAGATCACTATGGTCTATCCTTAATTCAAATCTTCTTCCCATGAGGTAGTACCTCCACATCTTCAAGGCATGCACTATGGCTTCC
>CBVK0103534131.1:0-10882 GCA_900067695.1 Picea abies
TTACCAATACGATCTACTAGTATTCAACCTTATTAGGATACCAGTAATCACAGCTCTTATCACTAACCTGGATAATACGTAGAACATTACTCTTATCTATGGCATTTGAAGCATAGTTTACATATATTGATCCTTATAATAATGTTTAAGTAGCTTGCTTGTTTCCACAAACCAGAGTAGTGGTCATAACATACAAGGTTACATTGCTATTACCTTTATAATTTAATATGTACCTAAGCTAAGCTGTTTGGTTACTTACTATACCATTGCTTTCATTCCAACTCTCAGTGTTCTATAAACAACAACCTTATCACTAAAGCATAATCAGTGCCATTAGTAACCTTATAGCTTAATTACCTCATGTCCATAAGTAATGCGGTATCATATATTATGCATAATAAGTAGTGAGTTCACAATAGCATACAAGCTTAGAGATATGAGTGCTAAAGCTTCTGTAATCAATGGGCACTAGTAATCATGTTAAGCATTACCCTAATCAAGCTATCCCAGGATAAGGAAGCTGGTATAGAAAAAATATGAGCACAGTACTAGTAATATAAGTATCATAAGCTCTAATCCCATTGGAATACTAGAGATTACAAACCTTTGTACTATGTTCTAATCACAGCATGTTAGATCAGATAAGCTAATTAGGTAAATCACTGCTTATATGCTCAAATCATAGGAGTTACTAAGGTGATCAGGTTATAACAGTAATGAATAAACACGTCCATTATTATGCTTATACCTTATGAGTGTCGTGTTCATGTAATAAGTTAGATCACGTAATGAATACTGATACATAAGTAGTTAAAAGAGTAATCATAGTGTAATAGCTTATCATGTCCCATATTAAACAAGACACAATCACTTCCTGTTTACATTTCCCTGTATGGTATGATTAATAGTGTTGACAAGTAATCAAAGCAATGGTGTTTACTATCTATAAGAAAGATCAGCTTTAATGGGAATAGCTATGTGTAATTCTATATATCATGTTAATACAAGACAAGAGCTTGAACTATGAACACATGCTTATTATTCTATGATATCAAGCTAAAGGCAATGGAGTTTAAACATCACTTATATTGGAGTTCAGTTACCTGTTTCATCATATTGAACCGCTTGATACTTGTGGTATTTAGACTAACATAAAGGAATAGATATTAGTATTCACAGTACTTAGAAATGAAAGCTGATAGATACCATGTTTCAACACCTTCTACTTATACGAGTAATCAATAACCATAGAAGCATGTATGGATTATGAATATTCAATCACTGCTGATATTTTACCAATAAGCAATGGTGGTTAGACTAGTTATGTACAAGCTTAACACCATTAACTGCGTAAGTAAGCATGAAACAAGGATCATATTGAACCTATGCTAATACTTCAGGTTTAATGAGCTTATCGTAATTAGATACCTAATCAATAGTAATAAGAGTATAAAGTAACTAACCCTTATACATGTATTGAGCATAATACAGATCAGTGTAATCAACCGGTTACTACTAGTGATAAGCCTATATCTAATCATAGCTTATTCCATAATGAACAGTAAGCTCATAATCTAATAGGTAAGTGGAACTCATAGACCTAATAAGACACTGTATTAGTACAGTATATTGGAGTCACATATATAACTATACTTACACGTATCCAATATTAGTAGGTTGATTATGTCATTACCTTTACATGATTGGCATGATATCCATGGAATTACAAGCACATAGACTCATAGAGTAACCATTGATCACTTTTCATATGTACATACCGTTTCTACATATCTAGTGTGAAGCATATCACTTAAGCTGGAATTAGAACCAAGTTACTAGTGACCCATATGTTATGGAGATAATGTAATTGATTACACTAACCAACACACTATGTTCCTTAGCTCATGTAAGCACCAATAGATTCTATCACCTGTATTTACATAATGAACATACATTAGTATCATGTATAAGCTTTTCTCTAAGGTTCAAGCTACTAGTGAAGTCAAATCAACAACCTCCTAGTTATGTCTGTTCAATTCAGAGCTTTGTCAAGTAACACTATGGTAATATAAGTAGTACTAATCCATAGAGTAACCCCTGCTATGAAGGTCTGCATGCTGTAACCACTACTGTAATGATATACGTGCTTATACTAATAAATCACTTAGGTTTATGGCAACACTATCAAGCTGTAACCTAATAAGCAACCCTTATCTCACAGCTTGAAAGGTAATCAATCACATAACTCACTAGTACAAAGGTATGTTCATATTCATTACTAGAACACTTGGTATTCTAGCTATCATAGGTTAAACCCTTGAAGCTTAGCATGTTGGTTCAATACTAGGTGATGATATCGTATTAGTAGTTGTTATTGGTTTCTAGTCTCAGCTATATCATATGTAAACACTGTTTACGCATCATTACAGGTTATAAGCTTAATACAATGGTAATGAAGCTATTATGTAAACTAAGCAGGTTATAACTAATATAGATCAAGCTCAAATGGTTGTACTATCACCATCTCTATGCCAAGTTTGATCAGTTCCATATTGAGATTAACCGTAGAACATATGCAATATGTGATAAAGGGGAATCGATAGATGGTAACCCTCAAAGGCAATAGATAGAGTAAGCAACATGCTATGGACTCAACTATCAGTGTTACGTACGTATGAAGTAGTGTGTTCATTAGGTTGATAGATCTATATAAGGGATAGTGTTTTATATAAGTAATAAGCTGGAAACATCTGTAATGTAAGAGTAACTACCGTGATATAAGCATCTCCATAAGTAGTTATTACTAACTATACTATGAAGCAGAGTAATATATACGGTATATATCTCCAAGATGATGATTAGGGATAATACGTTACACCTATGTAATGAGATAAGAGCTTAGAGAGATTACAGTAAGTGTAAAGCCCATGGTATTACTATAAGTATTACGGCTCTTGTTTATCCTTATGTAAGTGATTACTTATGTTTATAGAATAGGCTTTATCACCATAAGCTTACTATGACATACCTTATATAGATAACACAGATAATGTGATTGGTGTAATGTAATGACTCTATTCCAGAGCATGGTTTGATTACCATTATTGATAGGAGTATGTAGCTTAATGAGTACCAAGCTTGTACTTATGTGATATGTGTTACACTATACCCTATTAGTTTGATTAGGATAGTACAATGGCTAGTAAGTAGTAATGAATACTGATTACTTGTACCTAATGAGTACTATTACCATATTTTAATAACCTCATATTACTAAGATAGCTTGTGATTCAATACTGGTATGTTACCTATTCAATATGTGTTGTAAATACATGCATACTAATACATAATCAATTACAACCATTACTCTGGTGAGATAAGCACTTGGTCAGCTTATTTATACTCATTATGTAGAACACATAGACCCAGTGAAGTTGATATCACATTAGTAGCAATCAATGTTATTGGTTCTATCCATCCTACGAATCACTGTGTTAAATCCATTGTACAGAGCTCATGTATAAGTAAGCATCCTTAGATTACAAGCTCTATTGATTACTAGATATGACTGGAATAGTGTATATAAGCCATAACAAGGTAAGTTGTATTACTAGTATTGCCATAATCAGGAAGTATAAGCTATTCACAACTGGGAACAAGCATTACCCTAATATAGTGGTACGAGTTATTGGAAAACTTAACAGTATAGCTATATCTAATATGACCTATGATATAGAGCCAAGGTGTAAGCATAAGGTTATAGGTTATGATTGATTAGGTTATTACAGTACTACTTAGCTTCATTGATTGCCTACTTTCTCATATTGGGTCCTGTATTTCACGCATGATATGGACATGGAATAGAGGGAAATGCACAGGGCACACATATGGAAGGGCATATAGCTCATATGTTACTGATATAGATTCATTACAATATAAATACTGTTCTATTATGGATATCAATGCTTACGTATTTGACCTAATAGCTTACAAGTGGTTATACTAGTGCTTTAAACTGTGATAGGTAATGCCAAGTGAGCTTACTTTGATTACCATTGTTACAGATAAGGTTACCATTAGAACCAATGCCATTAAGCAGAGATATGGAAAACACAACAAGCAGGTATGAGTGATATCATAGTTGCATCATTACCTTAGCTTTAATCAATACAGGTCTCTAGCTCTAACTTGGAACTTATACGTAACCTACAATGAATACAATCCCATATGAGCTTGAGAAAGGTGAAGTAACGGGAATCATAGTGCTTATCATATGTGAAACCCTTGCCTTATCATTAGATATACGGACATTACAAGCTTATCATGATTAGTTAGCTTCATTAAACCGTAAGTAATAACAAGCATATCAAAGCTCTATACATTCAATGTTAATAGAACAATAGATACGAGTATACCATTAGCTTGGTGTATCTAATACTATGATTACGCTTATCTCTATCAATGATATAAGCACGAGTATAACATGGTGATGTAACCTCTATGATTACACTTGCTATCCATACTTAACCCATTACGATGGTTAATTACTTGGACACATCACTCTTAACTCTTCATGTGAGACCATGTTTTATGTAAGAGCTTGTATCTGATATAAGCTTGAATCCTTGCTTATGTTACGTCATCATCTATCTTATGGGAATTGCTCTATCCACTAATCGAATCAAAGCATTGGTATAGTTGCATAAACTAAGCTAGTAGATATGTAAGCTTATCAAAGGGTTAAGCATTAACCTAATGATTTATATACATAATGTGTATAAGCATGGGTTCTATGTAATGCCCTATAAAGCCCATTAAGAGTAAGTAACATGAATACTGTGATTGGTTTCGATAAAGATGACTGAGTACCATTGACTAGTGATCTATCCTAGCTTATCTTGTATTCAGTATCACTTGTAGAAAGATATAACATATCCGTATAAAAGTAATGATAATGGAACCATAACTACCCTATAAGCTTAGTATTACTGCTTACTTTGGTACATGTCATAAGCTCACTTGTACAAGGATTACTTTCCTATTCATGGAACTATGATTGCCATTAGTTTAGCTAACATCATACTCTAAGTAGAAACCAAACATGATGATTAGGGAACATACGTTTATACTAGTATACTATGTAAACTGCAGATTACTCATTACTTGGACTGCATGTAAGGATTGTGATAAGTACTAATCCCATTGAGTGGAATGACTTACCTTTAACCTTTAACCAATAGTTACACGTATATGATAGATCCCTATTACTAGTGTGCTAAGTGTTTATTATAAGTATTTCCATAATAATGAAAAGGATAAGAGCTGCTTACTTATCGTAATCACAGTGAATGTAATCAATACGTCACAATAATTAAGGGTAATGTAAGAGGTGAAACTAATGAATCAATAGAGTTGAATCCATGTATATGACTAATAATCACTACTACTTGTTCAGACTAGTATGATGTGTGTCATTGATTAGGCAAATACAGTGGTATGATCATAACCTGTAGAGTAAGTTACGACTTATCTATTAGCTATGAACAAGCGTATGTTCCAATTGCATATCATAACTAATCAATACCGTAAGTCGTATACCTGTATTAAGCCGTATTATGTTACTATGATTACCATGTGATCTTTAGCTCTATGATTAAGCGGTATTCTTATAAGCAGTGATACAAAGCAAGAGGTGTATAGTAAGCTCGTACTAGTCTAATGTAAGTGATCTCTCTCTCTATATATATATTCTGTAATATATATATTATGTAATCAGATATACCAGCATAGTTGAATATACGTAGAAACCTCTCAAAACCTCTGGCGGACACCCCTTCAACCCTCTTATAAGATAAAAGGGGAAGAACCGTTTCCACAAACACAGCCCTTGAGAAAAGCAAACCAAGAAGGTAAAATTAATAGTAATTTATATTGACATATACACCAATACTCAGATTACTTGGATCTGATGGCATATTTCCCAGTATATATTACTGTTGATATTTCTCTTGTCAGTAGTTATTCGTTACCCTTGAGAAACTCACGTCTAATATTCAGAAAGGAAATATAACGCATTCAATCCCCTTGCCAATAAGAAGTCGCCAGCGATCATTTTAATGCTTTCCAATTGAAAAATAACTCTTGTTTCCTTTCAACGATGAGTACTGTATAGTAAAATTCGAAAAAAAATTATCATGTTTCCCTCAGAGACTATCAAAACCCTAAACCCAAGTACCACCTTCGACGCTTTAACATTTTCTACCAAACCCTAAATCCATCTCATTTTTTCGGAATCTCATCCTTTGAGACACAAAACCCTAAACCTTTTTTTCAAACCCTTGGATATTAAAGCCGTAGCATCTACAGGAGCTACTGAAATCGATTATAGTTATAAATTAAACTGTGGATTATATACAGTATGAGAAGTGATATTTTTTTGGGGGAAGATCAGAAAAAATATATATCAGATGCAAAACGTACCATTTTGTACCCAACGACTTTGATCAGGTCCGGTGTTCAATTCTCAGGCAGGCAAGGGGAAGAAGAATGCGCAAACGATATAGCAGCCACCAAGATAAAGGAATCAAACCACGCCTTAACAGATTTATTCTCAGACCTCCACCGTCTAGGCGAAATGGAATAACAGTTAGAAATGGATATATATATAAATCGGCGCTTTGAGGAACCTCCACTGTCTACGCGAAATGGAATCACAGTTAGAATGGATATATATATATATATATATATATATATATATATATATATATATATATATATATATATATATATATATATATATATATATATATATCGGCGCTTTGAGGAATAAGGTGGTGATGCCTAAACCGTCGATATACTCGGCGTGTTCTAGACCGTTGATATCTCTGTGATAACGATTAGGGTTTCGGTTGTGAGGGTCAATCGGTGCCGATGCTCTCTTTTACAATCGACTAGCAGCTTGCGAGATAGGGCAACACCGTCATGTCCATGGCGGTGTGTTCTAGTGGTTATCCGCCACTTGGATTTTTAGATCATTTGTTTTTAAGTTTTAAACTTATTAGAAGAGGAATTAGGGTTAGGAGATCTAGGTTTAAATTCTAAGTGAATTGATTATTTTATATATATTAATGAGTTGTTAAGGTTAGTTTGTGTTCTTAAAAAGTTTAGGGTTTACATGAGTCATATTTTTGGAATAAGGGGAAATGTTCGTAAAATTTCCTAAAAAATATATTACATCAAATAAAATCCCTAACATTTAATATACAAGTATAACACATTAACTAACGCAAATGTTTTATCATTGTGTTTATGTTTTTCTTTTTTTCATCTTTATTATGTATTATTGTAATCTAAACGTTCTATAAAATGATTTTTTTTTGTGATATTTTTTTGGAGACATTTGTTTGAAATCCGGCAAGAAATTGTTAGATCCACATATTTGAGTGATTATTTATGAATTCTTGGGATAATCTATTTAGCAAAGAGTTTGTTGAGAAGCTGGGAGAAATTATTGTAAAACTTCACAGGAAACGGGCTGAATACAAAATCCAGATGGAAAAACAATCTGTCCCATAGGCTATTTTTAGCCTCGTGGACGTTAAAAATACTTTCTTTCTTTCTTTCTTTCCTTTTTAATGAGCCATTGGATCTTTGCTTCCCAAAACTATTTCTCTTTGTCTTGGCACTCGGTCATAGCTTTTTGTCTTATGTGCATATCGACATTGAGCGCTTCAATATTTGGATTATACATGGTAATAATGACCAAAGATTTTTTTAGAGTTGTAGTTTAAACGTTTTATGAAATAACTTTTTTTTGATGATTTTTTCTAGGGATATTTACTGGAAATCCGGCAAGAAATTGTTAGATCCACATATTTGAGTGATTATTTATGTATAATCTGAGTGCCCTAGGGGTTTTTCAACATGTTGAATTTATTTTTGCATTCAGAAATGAATTTCAAACAACAAAAAATAATAATTTCGTACAAATTTATATCGACGGATTTCAAAGAAAAAAGTTATTTCATAGAACAGTTAGACAACGTCATTATGTATTATCACCACCATGCCAACAATGTGGTATCATAGGCAAAGACTTTTGAAACCATGTAGAAAAGAGTCTAGGCTTCAAGGATGTTGTCACCCTTGTTTTATGAAAACAAGTATGCTTAGTGTTGATGGAGATAAGATAGTTAGTGTGAACTTTGTGAGTGTTATTTGATGTGTTGTTTGTTTTGTGAGTGTGATTGATAGATATTAGAGTTAAGGATGGTTGTAAGGCTCATTGTGTGAGTATGTGGTTATTATGCTTATGAAAATAAGAGTGCCCATTGTAGATTCCATTTATTTGTGTTTTTTTATGTTTCATTTCATCATTTATAATGTTGTTAGAGGTTGCATTTTAATTTAAGGAGAATAAAGGCAAGGCGACGAAAGAGACAATGGAAAGCAAGGAGAACACAATTCTCTTGTTAGAATGCTACATTTTATAGCTTGTCATCATTGTTGAAAACACAATTATGAAGATATATTATTGTAAAGCATTATAATTGTTTTTTGCTAAAAATATGTGGATTTGTGGATCATTGTTTTGTGAATTTGTGTGTAGGTGATATCTAATATTCAATTTGAGTATGTCATGTTCCAGAGGAAGCACACCCCATAAATGCTATTCATCTCTCACAATGTTGTTTGGCATCTCTTTAGACAAGTATGTGAGAAGAGGCTTGAGAGCACTGCTTTAAGCTACATGTGTTCAGCAACGGTGTTGAGTAGGCTATGATCAAGTTGCAAGCTATACACATGAAGTGTAAAGATCATTATAATGGTATTACATGTGCTTTTTTTTCTGCGTACAACATCAATGTGGGAATTGATTGGATTATTGATGTGTTCAGGTATGGCTTTATAGCGCATTTGACAATGATTGAACATGTAAAACTATATGAATTATTCTCATATGTTGGTATCATGATTTTCTCTCGTCAAAGCAACATAAGCATACCAATGTAATGGACTAGCATCCTTTTTTCCACAGAAAATTTTGCTTTATATTTATATTAAATATAAATTGTTTTTATACAAGATAAACATCATCGAATGCCAAAACATCCAAAGCAGGCATATCCCCACAGCTAGAAACATGACTACATAAACCACAACAAGAGCTTTAATCCAGAAGAGCACTGTTCAAAACAGAACCAAAAAACTAAAGCCTTAATAAAGCCGCCAGCTGGACTCCCAAAAAAATGCATTGTGTTGATGTTCCATGCATCGACACCAATACTTCTAGAAAAGATCTAAAAACAAACGAGGACCCTCATGATCTTCTTCACAAAGATAGTGGACTATTTTCCAGGGAACCTTTTGGAGCACTTGTTTTGATAGGCTATTCAACTCTTTGTTTTCTTCTTTGTACACATGTGTGAAGGTGAGTTTTTGGAAAAGCTTGAAAATTTATATGATCCTATCCTTCCAGTACTCTAGAGAGACCACTTGAAGGTGACCCTTGCCCTACAGCCAATCAATGATGATCTTTGAATCCCCCTGAACAAGAAGCTCTTAGATTGAAAGCCGGGTAGCCAAAGTAAGAAGAGCCCATGCTCCCAAAAGCTCTACTCTAGTATTAGTGCCAGGTCCACAATTGAAGACCCGTTTATAACAATGGTGTTTGTTGATCCTTATAACCCCTCCAGCCCCACTATTTTGACCTGAAATATGAGCAGCCCCATCAAACCAACCAACAATGCCACCAACTGTAAGCAGAGGAAGCACCACCCTCGGTGTTGGAGCTTTCAAAAGAGATTTGTAATCTCCCATGGCAATTAAGGACTAGAACGCCACCTTCTAAAAGGAGGGAAATCCATCTTCGAAGATTGTGAAATTTATTTCCAACCATATATACCAGCAGATGAAGGTCGACAAGGTTGGATATAAAAAAAATTGTGCTTTCCAAATTTTAAAGCATTTCGCTACAGAGTTGCCATCCCACGCCCTAGTAAGTTTTAAGGTCGTTTTTACCCTATCCCAGACTGCAATCGTGAAAGAGCACTCTACAAACAGATGTTGGGCAGTTTCCTTACTCTTCCTGCATAAATAGCAATAACTCGGGCCATTAAAACCTCTGAGTTGTAAGTTCTCCCAGGTGAGAATTTTGTTCTTAGCAACCAGCTAAACAAAGAGCTTTATTTTCAAAGGACAATCCCAATACCACAGTGACTTCCTCCAATCACAAAATTCTGGATCTTTGTTTCAATAGCCTCATAAACATTTTTTACAGATATCAGTCCCGAAGAGTTGCCACCCGTCCATTTAAGTTCGTATGGCCTCGCTTGCAGTTGTACACCATAATTTATGAGAGCGCAATGAAAAGTCTGCCATTCATCAGCTAAATGCCCCTCTAATTCCACTTCATCACTTGTGAACCAGTTTGAACATATCATTCCCAGACAAGGCTCACAACTGGCCTGATATAAATAATGCACTCCTTTTTCATTTAGAGTTGAGATCAGAACATCAGACAGGATGGCCACATCCCCCATACCCAGTATTCGGTCTTTGCCAATCAAAATGGAATCACCCGTCCCCGGGCACCAAGCTATCCAATGCAGGATAATGTGTAATGACTTTAGTAGATATTTCTAAGACTGAGAGCCTTTTTCCCCCATCACATAAATCGTTTGAAGCCATCGTGCAGCAGATACAAAAGGGAAATATTTATCTTTTAAGACTCGGTGCCACAAGCCTTCCAACATCAATTCCCTCCAAAGAGTATTCATCGTCGTAGCTCTGCTGAAGCTGAAAATATTTCTCAGACCCCAGCCCCCATGAATTTTTGGACTTGCAATGAGTTGTCAATTACACAGATGAAAGCTCTTCTTTT
>CBVK0103534145.1:0-15904 GCA_900067695.1 Picea abies
CCTTAACATGGTTGGATTTTTTGTCCTTGCAGGTTTCGAACAAGTGACTTAACATCACAAAGTGCCTTAACAACACACTCTGTCACCGACTGTCCTACACCTTGGAGAAAATTTTCCTTGAATATTTAACATTAGTTCATTGAATATTTAATTGATGAAGTGTTAAGAACACAATTGAAATGTTCAAAGAAGTCTTAAGTTTAAAGTACATAGATACTAAACAAATTTTAAATCACAACTTAATGTAAAATATATTTTTTCAAATGAAATTTATAATGGAAATTTAATTTACATACTAATCATAAATCTCAAAGTTAAAAATCAAAATTATTTTCAAGTTTATTATAAATTAAGAAACAATTTGATACATAAACTTAAATTATGAACATTATATTGGAATGTAATGGGATGGACTATTTTTAAAACATTGTGAGAAGTTCAAGGGAAGGGTGAAAACCATTTTTTTTGTTTCCATATATGTACATACACATCAAGGTCCAATGTGAAGCCTTTTGTACCAGTACAAATCAATATATGGATATTGAACTCACATTGGAACTATGAGATGGGATATTCTTAAAACATTGTGAGAAGTTCAAGGATATATAATTTATATGATACAAAAACAATAGAGTATGAATAATTTGAACTTAATTTATGTGATAAATGTGAAAAAAAACATTTTTTTTTACTGTTCTATTTGTACATAGACATCAAGGTTCAATTTGAAGTTTTTTTTTGTATAATACAAACCAATCAGGAAGTAGATATGGATTTTGAATTTCAATACTCCTTCGAGGAGGAAATTCCTATATCCATTTATTTTAGTTATATTATAAAAAAAAGAGTGTCCATTCGTTGTGTTTGTTGGCTAGAAGAAGTTTCATAAATGGATAATTTCATTTCATGTCTATGTTTGGAGACCAAGCAAATTTCATAAATCCATTTCAACTTTGAAATGAAAATTTGATTTCATTTAAACATTTTCATTTGATTTCATACATTTATTAGGAATCAGACTTACATGAATAAACATAAAAGAGAGAAGGATATTATTCCCTCAAATAATAAGTTGAAATAGATAAAAGGAGGTTGGGGTAGAAAGGTTGAAATATTACAATAGTTGATTTCCATGTGTGAAGTGTTTGTGGAGAGAAGAAGTTATATATTCTTTATGACATTTTATTTCATAAAAGAGTTGGAGTGGACTTCCATTACGTATGGTGGTAAAATTTCTACTAAAGAAGAATTTGAAGCAAACTTGAAGGAAACTAAAATACCCCTAGTAGAAAAATTTATGGTCTCACAAGTTTCCCTAAAATTAAGATAAATAAATGGCTCACTAAATTTCTCATTAACAATGTGGAGTATCACTCTATTATTATGGAACATGCCAATTTAAATATCATCGAGATAGTAAACTTTTCATTCAGGGAAGAGGAATAAATCATCGCGGGAAATATATTTGATCATATCAAAGTGTGTGTGAACCAAGCCTGGGAGGAAATCTCCAATATATCTTGAATATGAAGTAGTTGGGAGGACATATGGGGACTTGAAAATAAATTATAAATGAGATCTAGTTATATGTGAGGAATTGTGTTTAATAAAGAAGTATATGACAAACATTTCATTAAAAATCATCTTATTGGAATGAACATGGTATTAAAAACAAAACAATATCAAATTTGGGGAATGAATAGAAAATTCATAGCATGTTATAGCATCTCTTAAGTGGTCTGCAGGACATATGGGGACCCAAATATTTAATAATCTTCAATTGACCAAATTAGATCTAGTTTTATGAACAAAATTGCAAATAAATCTTTGTAAGTTATAATTCATCAAAAACATAGTTCCTTATTTAAATGTAACATGAAAGTAAACTAAACAAGATGATTCCATAATCCTACATATCTATAAATATGTGTACTTTCAATGCAAAATAAAAAATTATAGATTGTATGTCACTTGTTTAAAGAAATCGTAATGGTATGCCATCTTCAATTATTCGTTCATGATCGAATTTTGAAATTTTTCATTTTCTAACTTTTATTTTTTCCTTGATTGAACCTCTATTAACTTTATGTGCACTGCACATACCAAATGATTATGTTGACAACTTATGAAATCTAAATGATAGCCTTGAAAGTGAACATGACTATCAGTTTGATGGATTTCTTGAAAAAAATATCCTTTCGATACGATGGATCCTCTTTTATATATAAAACCATTATCATCAAAATATTATAATAACCTCATCTTTCATTTTTTGCATCACATCAAATAATATCTCACATTTTTAGTGTTGTCTACAAGTGCAACCATGACAAAGACATCTCCTGCAAATAATTCGATATATTCCAACAAGCAGTTCTCATTAGATTAACACACATGCAAGTGCCATTACTCATCTACTATATATGAATTTTATATATCCAACTTACAAGTACACATACAAGTTGTTTAAATATTTAACAAATATATTTGAACAATTGAAACATAAATTACCTTCTCTAACAAGATCAAATATATTTGAACAATTGAAACATAAATTACCTTCTCTAACAAGATCACAAACTCTATTGCCATCAATTGACACTATAGTTTCATTTGATTCCATCTCATCTGAGCTTGCATGTGGAATTTTCCATTTTGTATTAAGTTTGGTATGTCTCCAAGATTTAACATATTCCACATTTTCATTTTTGCAGATCTCTATGGATTATGTGTCCTCTATGCAAACTAAACAAAAACAATATTTATTTCTTCTATCAAATGAAAACACATTTTGATAGTATTTTGTTTTAACTGAATGCAATTTTCACATCCAATGTATTGTATTGGCCTCATATTGGATTGATCTATTAACATCTTGGTTTCCAACATACCCAAAAAACTTGCACATGGTTCAAGAATAAATTATTTAAATATTCATAATATGAAATTTTGATATACATATTAAAGACAAGAACTTCTTAAGTTAAAATCTATCAAGAACATGATTGAAGATCATATAAATTTGAACATGTGTTCATAAAAATATCTTGTGTACATGTGTAACATATATATACACACACATGCGTACATTTCTTGAATGATTATTTTGATGGCTTAGTGCCATTTTTCACCATTCAACAACTTGATCAATGGATTCAAATTGATTGGAATTGGGGTTCATTTGATACCTTCAAAGTTCTTGCTTTACACATTCCCCTTCATCGTCGTGCTCTTATTTTCCATGACCAGTCTCAAAGAATTGTCAACAATGTGTAATGTTTGATTTATTGTGAAGATGACACAACCAATAGAATGATGATGAAGATTTGAGCTAACCTGCACATCCATCTGACCATCTCCAATATTGATTGAATCTGATCTCACGTTCTTTTAGTGAATCATAAAATTTATCAAAAGAATGTTGTACATAATGTGTATCGTGTCCTCGATCATCACTTATATAAAAGTGAAATTTTTTAATAACATGTTGATTGTCATTGGTTCTTTCTATGTTATCAACACTCTGTTGAGAATGTATATATAGAACATGGACAAATATAACGACTTGATCAGAATGATAATATTCACTTTGTATTTATTTTTGTGCAGCGAATGTGTAATTCTCTACAAAATAAACTACAAACAAAATTGTCCATGGTGGAAACACTTCATGGGATTGTTTGAATTGTAGGTCTTGCCATCGATCTTTATGTGAATGCTTGGTGTATTTATAAATTTCTTCCTCAAACTTATTTAAAAAATCTATCACATAGATTTTACCTACTTTCAAATCAGTCCTTTTGGAAATAACATTTGAAGAATGTGGAGTCGTGCTACTGATATATTCATATCTCTTCCAATTGACTATTATATTAGACAAGGATTGATAATTCATATCAATAGGATACTTTGAGTGAAACAAACATATATTTCCACAACGATCACATTTCTTTCCACCAACACATATTTTTTGGTAAAATAAATCATCTTCTCCTCTTTCACATTCCACAACGATCACATTTCTTTCCACCAACACATATTTTTTGGTAAAATAATTCATCACCTTCTCTTTCACATAGAATTTGAGATATAAAAGCATGAAATGTTAAAGGAGCAGGTGAAATTTCCCATAACGTTTTACCAAAATCAAGGAAAGTGTCGTAATATAACTCAAATTTTAGATAATAACGAAAAAAAACAAGTGTCACAAACAATGATGGGTCTAACAAGCCATGGTTTTTGTTACACAAATGTATTGATGAAAATGTTAACTTCTTTGTGCTCTTGTTTGAACATATTGAACAATTATATTTGTGTTATTGGAAATATAAGTTTTGGATATTCTTCATATTGTTTTCATGCGATTATTTTTTGCAAGACATCCCTTGTATGTGGTGAAACATGATATTTTCTCAACCAAAAATTATGGGTTAATTCTTTAACATTTTCTGCAAGTCTATCTTTGTAGGGTTGTCTAGAAATAACTGTCCAAAAAGAAAGTTCATCATTTTCATCTATTTCCAATAGATTTTTTATATTTTTGTACAATGTTTTTCTTGCGGTTCCCATCACTTTCTCCATGTGTTGTATCAACCGATCTTTTATATTTCTAGATAAAAAAATTGTTGTTTGTATCACTTTATGTGCAACACTCATCTTTTTTCGATATTTTCGAAAAGTTTTTAATGAACTAGTTATATTGTCAAAGACATTCTGTTTCACCTTTGTATCTATTGTCGACTTTTGAATACCCAATAATGATGTAGCTTATTTTAACTTTCTTGACTTTATTGGAGAGAGAAAAAGTTGAGCTTGTACTGTTACTAATTCATCTTTGAAAAAAGTATTATATGTACTGTTACTAATTCATCTTTGAAAAAAGTATTATACATATTCTTAGTTAGATATATTATATAATTCTTAGCCTCTTTCTCCCCAAATTTGTTAGTATCAACATTTTCTAATATTTTATCATCAACGTTGATTGATTCTCCTACATATTTCAATTTAAAGTTTATATTAAAAAACAAAACTTGAGCATAAATCCACTAAACTATATACAAGTGTTGATCTTCTATTATATAAATTTATGTACATACTTGTAGGTGATTCAAATTTTTCTTCAATTTTGGTTTCAATGACTTCATCGATGTTATGAGGGAAATCTATTTATGTTTTTTGAAAAACATCAAGTCCAAATTATAATCAATTATGTGAAAAAATAATTTAAATTTGAATTTTATACTTTGAATATAGACATGTACATGTATACCTTGTTGGACTTCTTCTTGTTTAAAATATCTATTGACATCATCATCATTTCTTTCTTCAATATTTTCATGTTCTCATTTCTTTCTCCAATAATGTTCTTTCCTTTGATCGTTATGACGATTTTCATCTCGAGTGCAATCGAATTTTCTCTTACGCCCACTTTTTTGCCCATGGATATAGTTATCTGTAAAATTTTTTAAAAAATTCAACATTTTATAACATGAAATAAAATTTCAAACTTCAAATATTATCGCTCAAAAACTTTTTTTTTGAAAGAAATAAAAAAAAAAGGATTTTACAATCATATTGTAAAATATTTGGAAAAAAGTGCTCAATAAACCAAATTGTTTTACAAAAAAAAATTGCATAAAAAATTATATTTTAAAAAACTTTTGATCTTTGAAAAAAATTGTTTTAAAAAAACTTCACTGTGACAAAAATTATTCAAAAATTCCCTTTGATATAATAAGAAATTTCTTATGAAATCCTTCACCTTGAAAATACTGTTCAAGTAAGTCTTCACCTTTAAAAAATGTTCAACAAATTCTTCAATATATAAATTGTTACTCCAACGAAAAATTGAACTTCAAGAAGATAATTCTTTTTTTTCCATTCAAAACATCAACAAACTTGTTCAAAACAACGAAAAAGATCCTCCAAGTAGCGAAAAAGATGCTCCAAACTTTTTCTTAGGGGCTCCACATATGAAAAAATATGAAATGAGTGAGTCAAGTTTCTTATCCAATAGAAACCATATCCAAGTGTTGTTTGCAAGTTTCATAGTCCCAACAGAAATTGTGATGCTTGATCACTTGAGTCCGACGACCGTCGAAGTTATAAACAGTTAGAAGGATGAGTGGAAGGAAGACTTTGATCGGCGGTAAATATCTTCTGAGAGATGTGAAATCAATGGTTCTTGAAGAAAACACGTGGTGAAGGACATATTGTTGATCCTCATTTTTTGAAGATGGAGAGGTTTTGACCATTGATAAAAAGAGATCGACGGTGGAGGTTAATATTTTGAGGAGGAGACAGTCTGGTAGATATAAGGTATATCCTTATCCAGAATAATGGTGTCGATATATTTTGAGCTGCTAGATCGACAGATCTAGAAGAAGACACGTGGAAGCCTTCCATTAGACCTAAAATTTTGGAGTGGTTTCAATTCATGAGACTTGACCCATCGGAGTGCTTAAGTTTGACACCACGACACTCGAGTACTTTGATACCCAGATAACGATCTAACCATCCATATTAAGAACAGATCTATGGTGGAGATCTATTATGTGTTGGACACATAATCAAAGGTTAACTAGGTTGACGGTTCTGGAGTCAGACACGTCATGTCCTTCTATTGAAGAGAGTTTGCTTGGAGTCCAAATTTGTCATAGTGGTTACAACTTATCGGAGACAACCCATTAGAGTGTCATGGGAGAGTTATTGGACTGGCTAATGTTTTGACCAAAGCGAATTCGTCGGAGTGATTCAATGAGGTCATCAGAGTGACTCACATTATTGGATTCTAACGATGAAACTAAGACAAGAGGGAGTCTGAACAGAGGATTATAGTCCAAGGTTATAACACCCATTCAAATGGAGAACAAGGGGCTTAACAAAAATGGGAAAAAAGTGTTTGGTTTATAAAGAGGAGAATTAGCACTATGACAAAGAGCACTTAATCCTAGATATTTTGGCCCGAAAGGTGGATATTGGTTGTCATTGAATCAGAACTCGATCAATTCAAGGATTCAATCCAGGGGCAAAAGGGAATTGAATATGCTAATAGATTCATTGAGAAACTCTATTTTCTGTGGGTATCGGACCCAGTTGCTAATAGATTCATTGAGAAACTCTATTTTCTGTGGGTATCGGACCCAGTAGGTCATCATTTGAGAATACAAAACTTTAGACCTTGCAATAACTTATTAATGATGAAAAATGATGCATTAATTTAATACCTAAGCATTTGACCAAGTATCATTTTTTGGAGTGAAAGAAAGCACCTATTCTATTTCTTTTCCCTCCCCTTTTTTTCTCATAATATTACTTTCGCTATCCTCATTTCAAGGAAGAAAAACATGTAATAGAGTTCATGTGGAGGGATCAGATTGAATGAACATCTTATTGAAGCCAAGCGAGGATCACTCATTCAATTTTGGGTGCCATGGGATTCTATATATTTTAGAGAGTGGTCATACCATTGGAATGATCAATTTTAGAATGGATAATGCATCATCTAGTTTCTGCAATGTTCTCTAATAAAGTGTAACCATGGGTTTTATTATTGGTGAGTGTGAATCTTCTAGTTTTATTTTGAAATAGTGTCTATTGTCGACTACATGGACAAGGAAAAACCTAGTCTTCAACAAAAAGTGATGCAAAGGGAAATATATTTGTCTTGGACATATAATACATGATTTATTGGTTTTAAGTTGGTTTAAGGAACAACAAATTTTTTTACATGTTCCAGCAACAAACCTAATATTTTATTGCAATAAATATGGAAGCTAGTAATATGAAATCCAATATTAAGTAACATTCTTTTTAATCAGAAAGACATAAAAATTTAGGGTTGTGGATCTAGCGTTAAGTTGCAACAACAAAGGATGGAGGAATCGAAGGGATCTTCACTGCTTCTAAAGATCATGTACTTGAAGAAAAATATCATTAATGGTGTAATATGCCACAATGCAATTGTGAATAATCATACAGACATTTCCCATGCCCTTAATTCATTGGATTCAAAGTTATTTTCAACCTACCAAGTCACAATAAAAAGAAGAAGAATATTTTCCCAAAATAATTGTTCCATTGAGGTCCAAGGTTCATTGTTCACTAGAATCAATCTCCTTGGATGTTATAAAGAATTGTTCTAAGGTCATCAGTCAATATGCAAGGAAGAATCCAAAATAAATCATTTGGTGTTGAATAATGTATGAGAAAAGTTGCAAACAAGCCTAGTCCCACCCATTCAAGTACAAAGAGCATGGATGGAAAGGAAAGTAATTCTAAACTAGGTATGAAAACTAATATTTTCATCTCAACTAATGCGTGTTTGAGACACTAGAGAGACTAGTTCTACTGGTGAACTGAGAAATGTTTTTGAGAAAAGTTTTGTGAACTTTCATATATCAAAAGTTGTCTCTCATAATTTTTTGAACCAGTCCCATAAACTAAAATCTTCAGAAAGTTCCATCCCTAATTCACTATTTAAAAAATTCACTATTTAAAAAAAAATCACTACTTAAAAGATATATTTAACACAACTTGGAAAGGCCCACAGGCTTGAAGGTTTGTGGGCTAGCTATAATACCATATCTCATGGCCCAATTTACTAAAAAAGTTATACATGAAAACATTTAGCCATGTAATTGTCATATATACTAAAGCAAATACAAAATTACCATAAAATAGTCCTAACAACCATTTAATATTCATTTAAATTCTTATTGAGAGAAATCATGAAAGGAACTTACCTATGGTGAACAACCCATCTTACCTCTAACTTGGTGATTTGAGGAACTTAGCCACTCCTTGATCAATAACCTCACAATCACAAAACAAGGTGGGGGATGACTCTCGACCCAACCGTAGACCTTGCTACTAATCCTTAGTAGAAGGTCACCCCCATGCCCTCCATCTACTACCATTTTAATGAATCCTTAGTCTTTCCCTCTCTATAGCTTCGACGAAAGAGATTTGAAAAAGAGAGATGTCATTTTCTCATATTTTTCCCTCTTTATATAGAGTTCATCTGTGGTAAAGAACCCAATCCACACGGTCCATATTTAATTATTTATTATACTTTAGGGTTTCTACATTAATTATGTTACTTATTTTACCATTCTCTTTAATCACTAAAATATCCATAATAAATACTTATCTTAACTCCTTTTAGAATAATAATTATATAATATTTTATTATTATTTATTCCTATAAGTATTTATTATTATCGTTTTAGGAATATTATTATATTCCTGATATTTTTATTATTATTTATATTTAGTAATAATATGGGTCATGACATGAAGTGATGAAAAAATGAGGCATGGAGCTCGAGCGACTATATAAGTTCAAGTGATGTCAAATGACAATGGAAATAATTGAATGTTATTGCTATATGTTTTGGAATATTTTTTTGTTAAAATCAAGGATTTTATTTAAAGTACTCAACATACTATCTCAATTGCATGAAGACATGTTACCAATGAGTGTAACAATTACATATTTGTTTCATTTTGATTAATTTGGACCACATTAATGCAACCGTTATATCAAAACAAAATAACAAAAATATAAAAATCATTATTATTATAACAAATATTTGATTTTGAGATGATTAATTGAAAAATTGTAAAAAAACAATTAATTAAAATATATGCATATAGGTGCACTGGATTCTTTTGAACTCACTAAAATATGTGCTTTTATGAGTTATACAAACTAATGCTAAAAATTGTGAGAAAACAATGCTCCATCAAATGGTAATGTGTACGATGATATTTTTATTGTTTCAAAATATTTCAGTGCACGATGATTACAATAAACATGAGTGCATTCAAAAACATAAAAAAACCATTTATTTTCATTTATGTGTGCACATCGGTGTTTTCCATTTATGTGTGTCTACTAATGACTTATATTCAATATTGCACCACTGCATTTTGACAATAAAGTCACTCGAAAATAATCCCTCTGCTACAACCTTTGTCGAACAAATTGTTGTAGTTATATGGAACATCCGTTAAAACCTCTGCAATCAATAAAGAAGGTTGTAGCATGGGTTTTAATGAAAAAATTGCCAAATTTTATAATGCTAAAAACCTTCACAAAAACCTTTGGTTGGAGGTGTTCTCCTTCTGGTGCATGTATGTGGATGTTGTTCAATTTATGGAGAGTGATGTTGTACAAGGGATAACAATTGGATTATGCATACATTGTAATAATACATAAGTATTATAGGGGATGCATGATTGATTGTTGACAACACTCCAGAAGATTTTGTTCCAAGATGTAAAATTTTTTCATAGGAAAGTTCATTTCCCCATGTGTTTTATAATCCTTGTTGAGTGAAGCCTACATCGATTAGTGTGGAAGCACATGCAATCATGTAATGTGTATCCCTATTATGCATAGAGTGGATGTGGCATCAAGTTGTGGAATGAACCACGAGGGTAGGTACAAGGGTGACAAGTGTACTTGTATCTAAAGTTGATGGTGACTCGGAGAGTAGTCTCAGAGTCTGAGTTGGTTGGAACCAAGTTGTGAGTTAATGTGCTGATGAACCATGTAGGTGAAAAGGTTTCCTAGAGAGATAGTGAATCCGGATGGCACCCATGTATCTCGGTAGATGGATTTCTTTTTATATGGACACCAATGATTAGTTTTGTGTAGGTACAAAAGGAAGAATAAAGTTCAAGGATGAAGGTCATGGTGAAGAAATATCAAGTGTGTGTGTGCATCAATTTCCTCAGCATGGAGGTTTTTGGTCAACCAAAACCAATTGTTTACAAGGTTTGTTGCCAACTAAAACCACTTGTGTGCAAAGTTCTTGGTTAGCCAAAATCACTTGTGTGTGAGGTTCCATGAAACTCTCATAAATAGAAGAGGGAGGTGGCAGGGAAACAGAGATTCAGATAGCAGAACAATTATAATAAATAATAAACATGTTAAATGGTAAGGCTTTAACTTTTATCATAAAAAAAAATTAAAACAGATTGTTAAGAAATAGTAAAAGCTTATTATGGGAATATATTTATTGAAAAAATTATTTTAAAATATAAATAACCAAGATTATAACTGCTAAATATAATCTAAGCAATAGTAAAACATTATGCTAAGCAATAGTAAAACATTAAATTCAAAAAATGACCAATGTGTAATCCAGATGTCAACAAAATGCACCTGTGTTTGTCCTTAAAAACTTATGGTGCATCATCCAATCCAACGTCTATCTATTGTGTTTGTAAAAAAAAATTGAGCTCTATTCTACTCTTAATTATGAAAGGGTTCGATTCAGCGAATCTACAACAACAAGTGCATGTGTTGTTTGTAGATTTGGAATCCGTGTTAAGGCTCCGGATGAAACTCTGCGATGACCTCGGGTTATTTAAATCTCAAATACTAAATATTATCTTCCAAATATTTCTTGATACTGGGACGAGAGAACTACCCGCAATGTGTGCGATTATAGGTGTCATTTTTGGTCACGAAGTTGTTAAGGCAATGCCTTGTAGTGGCGCAGACCTCAGTTAAATATGATCACATATAATCAGTGGTGGATAATCATGGTAAAATGGTTAATTATAGTTAATTATGATTAAATATTGTTGTTTGGATTATGATGAACCATTTTCTCCATAGTTAATATAGTTAACTATTCTAATAATGTTGAATCGTTATCAATATGATTAACCAAAGTCAGTTTTAATTAACCAAAGTCAATTTTTGTTAATCATATTCACTAAGATCAAGTATAATCAAGTACAGTGAATCATGTGTAATCATAGTAATCATGGACAACTATTATCTACCATGGTTAATCATTTTCAACCATGGTTAACATGTTCAACCAATGTAAACTATTGTCAACCATTATCACCACGGTTAATTATAATTAACCATAATGAATATGGTCAATCATAGTCAATCATTGTTAACCATGGTTGGATAGAATCAACCATAATCAACATGGTGAATGGTGGTCAACTATAATCAATATTCAACCTTAACCTATATAGTCAAATGTAGTCAACTATCTTCAACCATAATAAACCACACTTTCCTATGGTGAATCACTACTAATGATTGTAAACTAGAATCTTTTTACTCAATTAATGTTAGTGAATGGACTGTGCTTAAAGATTAAAATCTTTATTTAAATATGGTCAAACCTATGTAGACCATCATCATCCACAACTAGCAATCAATTTTTACTCTCAAAGTTGTAAATACGGTAAACCATTATAAAGTATAATCAACTATATTTAATTATCTAAACTATGTTAAATCATAGTCAACCACGATTTCCCATAGTAGTCATTGAACCACAATCCACTATAATTTATCATAATAGTCATTATTCAACTAATGTTTTTCATAGTGAATCACAATCAACCATGATAAGCTTAACATAGTTAATTATAATAAAATTTATTATAAGATTGAAATAATAAGTGGACAAACTCAACCTATAAGAATAATATTTTTTTCAACAAATCAAAATTTCACCTTGTTCCACTCATTTATATTCTTATAGTGAACAAAACCCCTAATAATAAAATTCCATGATCAATATTTTTATCAATTAGATTGTCCACAAAATTCTAAAAAAAAATAAATAAATAAATAAACAAATTGAATTCAAAGTATTCAACCCTAGAAGTAAAACTCCAACCTTAAACACAAACACATATTAATTTAGAAATATATAACTCTTCCTCACACGTTGCACAACCACGATTCCACCAACCTTAAACACAAACACATTAATTTAGATATATATATAACTCTCCCTCACACGTCAACACAACCACAATTAACAATACCACAACCGCGATTTCTTCCAATTTTTTCTCTGTTGTACAAAGCTAGATGGACAAGTTCTAAAACTATTTCAACAAAAAGTGTTCAAGGCCTGAACCAAAATTAATATTCCACTATCCACCACTCGGAGATAAAAGAGAGAAAAACCTGCTACGTCTTTCTTTATATCAAATATGCCCCTACCACTCGGAAGGAAATAAAGGAAAGAAAATTCCAGCAGAAAGAAAAACTTGCTAGGTTTTTCTTTATATCAAATTTGACTGGGCAATCTTTATCTCCATTGCAGATTCTCCGTGATCTCCGTCTCAACTGATCAGGATGATGAACAACTATCTTCCTCTAAATTTATTAGAATAATTGTTGGATCACGGTGGTCTGATAACTATTTTTTCTTCTTTCAATGTACGAAATGATTTTAATAGATTTACAATCTTGAAAGATCATTGTGTAGAGCATTCTTTTGAGATATTTATTTTGGTTTTGTCTTCTTATTGATGTTAATGCCCGTCATGAAATTTATGTATGTCTCTGCTCCTGTCTGTCCACATGATAAGTTTCATATTGACGCAATTATAATGGCTTCTTAGTTGGACAGAACCAACCCAAATCCACGTCATCTACAATGAATTGCCAATGCTATGTGTATTCAATCACAATCTAATCATGAAATCCATCACTGGGAACAAATTATATAAAAATATGCCATGTTTGCTAACCGGGATTCCATCACTGGGAACAAATTATATAAAAATATGCCATGTTTGCTAACCGGGATAGCTCACTTGAGAGAGCGTAAGACTGAAAATCCGAAGGACCTAGCGCGTTCGAAACATGCTAAACGCAATTTTTTATTAATTTTGCTTTCAAGCATTCCAGGATCTTTTCTCCCGGGCCGAGAGTTTTGTTCTGCCCCGCTGGCTATCATTTTCAAGCTGACCCTTGCTTTTCATTCATTTCCTGAATGAACTTTGATTTAAAGAAAATATCCACATTTCTATTTAATTTTAATACTATTTGATAGTGCATCACTCTCCCTTTCATTCATTATTGGTATGATTGAGCTTAGATGTTCATTTTACAATTCATATGGGGAGATGTGTAATTTCGTTTGTGTTATATTAGAGTTGAAACTTGTTCATTTAAAAAATAGTATAATATTGACTATATAAAATAACAATGTTAGTTTTAATGTAAAATATTAAAAAGAAAGCTAAGGAAATGTGTAATTATTTCAATGTTCAATCTAGTGTACATTTAAAAAATATATAACATTGACTAAATAAAAAAAACAATGTAGACTATAACATAAAAAATTAAATAATTTGCTATATTAACATTGAAAAAGTTTAGAGATAATTGTGAATCTATCATACATAATTAAGATTATATATATATTCTTATGTCCATAGATCCATTATTATCTATGTCAACATCAAAAGGAATAACATACAGTGTGGCCCTGTGGATCTATCATTCATGGAATATGTATATCTTAAGAATGCATAGATCCAATTTCATGAGGGTACATATTTGACGGAGCTATTTTGGCATTATATATATGTGTAATTTTAATAATTGTGCTATAACTATGATGTTGTTTCATTGCAAGTGCATATATTTAATATCACTCAAATCTAATTGCATATTTTATAATTTATCATGTTATAATTTTCACTTTTTATTATTTAATATTGTTTAAACTTAGAAAAGTTTATTTATCTCATATAATTGTCAAGTTTTATAAATTTAATATTATCTAAACCTATAAAGATTTATTTATCTATAATTGTCAATTTGCATATTTAATTTCTCTTAAACTTGGAAACATTTATTTATATATATCAATTGTTCCTAGTGATGATACATATACCATATATTAGATTGATTTTCATTTAACATGAAACAAAAATAATATTTTTCATCTTAACTAATGATTCGATATGGATCATTATCAATGAAACAATATGAGCATAAATAGAGTTATGTTGGAGGTTATTAACATAATTAGCATCAAATAATTTATAGATATGATAAATATTTTGTAATTTATATGTTTTGATGAATAATAATCTATATGATATATTAGATTATGATTCATAAATAATTTTATATGTCAGATCATATTTATATTAATTTACATTATATATAAATATAGTTATATATCAATATCAACTTTATGAATATGATCCATAATAGCATATAGATTAGATTTAGAATTTACATGAATAATTGATGGATATATGTTAGATTAAATATAGTAATCTATAGTGTCTAAAGTATACTATTTTGAACAATTATTTTAAATTTCAATAATATTTCTAAATAATTATTAAGATGAATATTAGATATAAATCAATATCAAATTTATGTTACAGGGCAAGAGAAGTAAGCTTTTGCACATCCATGGATTTTCTAATTGTTTCTAATGTAAAATAACTAGTATATTGTGATTAAATATAAAGTATTGAGATACTAGTTCAATATGAAGAGAAAGAAAGAATTTTAAAGATATATAATTCTTCTTTAATCAATTATCAAAATAAGAATGTTTCAAAATTCAAGAGGTTTGGGTTTATACTATTGATATGTTTCAATCATGGAAACTAAAAGAAAATGCAATTTCAATCATTGAATAATTGTATGTTTTTGAGCAATGATACAACAAAAAATAATAGGGAATATTGGTTTTAGTGATGAGATTAAAAATATGATTTAGAGAAATAATGGAGTTGAATGATTTCAACAATTTCTAACACAAATCAATAGGGTGCATTTAATTTAGAAATGGTACAATAGAAAATGATTTAGATAAATTAGTTCTTATGATTTCAATAATTAATTAATGCAAAACAATACAATGTTTTGATTTTGGTGATGAAACAATGATAAATGATTTAGAGCAATTAGTTGCATTGATTTCAATAATGACATAATGAAAAAAAAATATGCATTCATTTAAGTGATGATATTATCCGGATTACTGATCCGGATTATTTTTGGCATGAAATGAGAGCCGAGATATAATAAAGAAATGCATAGAGATATTGCAGATATTCAATAATATAACAAGAATGTATCAGAGATGCA
>CBVK0103534160.1:0-23963 GCA_900067695.1 Picea abies
TGAAATTAAAGTGAATTGTTTAATATTACTTTGTAAAATGGGGTAAGATTAGGGTTTTTGACCCCTAGTCTTTTGTTTTGCCCTAATTTATGTGGACAAACTATCTTAGTGACATTTTGTATAAATAAGAGATCATAAGCTCTCATTTGAACATAACTCTCCCATTGTGAGAAGTACTTGGACTGAAATTTTCGCTACACTTGGAGTATTTTGCCTCTTGTGCCTTGGAATGATGTCTTTTGGTTATAGTTAATGATGATGATGATGTGTTATCTCTTGGAGGTCACTTCTAGCTCATTGTGGAGGTTTACTTTGGCATGTTAAAAGATTTTCTTGGATTGGTATGGTTCTTTACTTTGTCATTATCATTTGAAATTCAAGTTAAAGTTGTTTTGGCCAAGGCTAGATAGAGAATATAAGGATATACACCGATATCTTAGTTTCCACCATAATTATCAAGCTTATAAAGTTATTTGCAAGGGTTTTGTTGAGGAAGTAAAAGGAATTACACCCCTTAATTTCAAACCCTAGCCAGGTTACTTACCTTAGGAAGTAAGAGGATTTACACCCCCAAGGGTTTAGTAGCTTTAGCTCTTTCTTTAAGACCCTATTAACCCATAACTAAAGGCACTAATCTTGCATTGGAGATATAAATTGTTGCATTGGAAAATGTGAAAGTTTCAAGTATCGGTCTTCTCTCACTTGAGTTTTGTTCCCCTATCCTTGAGCTACCTTGCCTCATTGAGGCGTCCCCTTTCAACCACAAATTATTTTTGATGAAGTAACTCTAACCTACAGCCATTAGAGCTTCACTAACCCTAGCCGACTAACCCTAAATAGCTCATAAACTAACCCTAGACCATGCCTAAAAAATCTACCCTAACCTTCTACTAACCCAGGCTCACTTATTGAGCTAACTACAAGCTGATTTAATTGAATAAGTTTTATGCGATAAGTCTTGGTTTGCTACATCCATAAGGTTGGTAATTTCACTACAGAAAGCCTATCCTAAAGTCAGTCATAACTTGTACTTTCATCATCAAAAGTTGCTAAGAATTTGTTAATTTATTCTACTTGATTTAATACAGTTTTTTGAGTGGTTTATTTGCAAGTTTTAGTGGTTGAATTCACTGCTATCACAACGAGTTTGCTACAGTTATAAGGCTGCAAAACACTTTTGCATACATCTTTTATGACGGCCATAATTCATTGCTAAAGTCTCATGCTATAGATCGTGAAATTCTCTAGTGTTTATCTACTTTGTTTCAAGCATATTTCATTTGACTTTGAGCAATCTTTCTAGTAGCTTTAGTACTTGTTTTACTGTTGATATATATTGTCATTCATTACTGCAAATTAGGGACAACAATCCTAGCTTGTTGATCCAACTAACATATTACATTGCAAAGTGGTCTTCCTTGTGTCTCGGACAAGTACCAACTTCTCAGCGATTCACCCAAGGCTTTGGCAACCTCAAAATCATTTAAGACTCGTCTTAATATTTCACTTTCCATCTAGAACATTGACCTTTAGGCGCCTCACTCTTTCCACTTCCATTTTATTACACCATTCCCCCTAGAGTCATCGGGATCGTCTCCCTAAAGTGACCTAGTCACCCTTGAAGCACAAGACCTGTATCGAAGTGACATTGGGTATAGTGTCCCTCAATTGTCGCCACCTGGTGGTTGGGTCGGGTTTTGCCCAACCTACAACTTGTGTGATAACAATTACTAATTTGTATAGGAATATAATTTTAAGCAATGGCTAATGCTGCTACAATAGTGCACATCATCCCTGGGTGCATTTCTACAAAGTAGAAACATATAGAAATATTGATAGTATTGAAAAACTAAAAAAAAAAATAGAATACATAACTCTTAAAATTTTAAATTTTTAAAATGTACCTATTATACTTATAATCATTTATAAATTGCAGCGCACTTAGTCTTTTCTATATCTCAAGAGCACAACTAAGACACTGAGATTGTTCACATATCATAATATTTTTAATTAAACTTAACGAAATACATATTTCTCTTTGTTTTTAAATTTTTACATTATAGTCAACATTGTTTTTTATTTAGTCAATATTATATTATTATTTTTAAATGGACACATGTCAACTCTAGGTTGAGCATGGAAGGAATTACACATCACTCTCACTGGGCTAGAGAATGCACCTCTCGACGCAATCAATAATGGCATCCAATAGTTATGATCATTTTTACAGTTTATTCTCCTATGTTTTCTCTTTTCGATGTCTTTTGAATCACCTCAATCGGACATCTCAATCAGCAGTTATGATAGATTTAAGTGAACATAACTTTGAAAACCTTGATTTGGAGTTTGTTATTTTCGTCGACCTTCCTTTTAATATCTTTGAAATTTCAACCCTTCTAAATTTGAAATTTCAACATGTAGTTCTTTGATATGTGTTCTTTACAATGCTATGGGTTTGACCAAAATTTGATATTCCAAGTGAAAAATATGGTAATTTTCTCAAACCTTATTGATTCTTGGACCTCTAGATAGCTAACTTGTATGGCATGGCACATATCCAAAATTTAATATATGATTTTGATACCAAATGGTAATGTTCCAAATGCTTAAGATATCACAATAAACCAAAAATACACACCATGTACAACAATGTAAGGGTAGAGCACAACTCCAAGATAGATAAGAGAGATAAGTTACACAATAACTCCTTAAATAATAAAATAACCTCCTCCAAATACCCAATACATTAATACATCACAAATCCAAATATCTTCAATAATCACTACATAATCTCTATATATACCTATTCACACATTGCACATGTGGCCCAATTATTATTAGGTCAACCCTATTACATATACATTTACACATTACATGTACATTTAACTCCATATATGCCTCCCCTTTGAGTCATATCATATACATTTAACCTCATATATGCCCTCCCTTGGGGTCATATCATATTGTCATTGCTTTAGCCAAGGTTATTACCCTATCTTTGGAGACTTTGGGGAAAACGTTCTCAACTTATTCCCCAATCTACATTTACATTGATTTGCTCAAATCCATACCTAATCAAATTGAGTTGGAATGCAACCACTAATGTTAGGAACATCCAATGGGATATAGCATATTGTTTTTCATTATAGGCTTGGCTTTGTTTTGGGTACAAGTATGTGGTCTAGTTTTTATCTAAAGGCAAAAGGTAAGAAGGAAAGAATAATACACCATATTGGGGAAAAATATTTTAGAAAAGAAGATTTGAAAAACCTTTTTTTGGTGGCAAAAAAGTTTTCAAAAATGATCATAAAAAAATTTGGTAAAATTTTCTTCAAATTTGATAAGTTTGCTCATAGTTCCAAATTTGATAAGAATTTCAATAATAAAACTTTCTAAACACATTTTTGCGAATCACCGTAATTTCAAGAAAATAAACAAATGAAAAAACTTAGCTTTACCAAAACTCACTAATTAACTTCCTCTTTCTAATAATCCCTAAATTTACAAATGGTAAAAAAACCAATAAACTATATAATAAATATGCAAATCATAACAATATGATATCTTCCTATATAATTAGGAATACAAATTTACCTATCAATATCTTCCTTGCCTTCTTTTTCTTAATTGGTACACATTCATTTATAGATTATAATGTACATTGTTAACACATAGTAAGAATACTTCAACAATACTTTAAAAAATATTGAGATGATAAAGTTACTTGTTTAATAAACATATGGGAATAGTAGGAAAGAAGCAATTAAGACATAAACACCACCGTGACCAAAATTTATAAATTGATGATTGATTATGATGTGTCATGATAATAAAATAAAATGTTACTCATAGTATGATGTAGACCTAATGAAATAAATTAATTTATATGGGTCATCAAGTGAGTATTAAGGTCTCAATTTTATTGATCAAATTCCTGTTACTAAAAAGTGGAAATGTCAAATAAAACGGAAATTTAAAATACAAAACTAAGCAAACGCAACCTTCTTTTCATGGTAAAATCACGACGACATCTGGAATCCTTTCCGTGATGTTGCTTGTTGCTTTCTATTTGTCGTATTGGAGAAGTCATAATTATCGATTCCATAAGTTTACCATTAGCAGTGTCACTTTTCAGTTTGTGATATCTGTAGAACATATTTTAACAGTATCCAAGTTATATCCCAACAGAGGATATATCGCCGTAAAAATAGCGTGTAACATCAACAATCATCGGCCCACCCATTAGCATCAACAATCATATCGGCCCACACTGAAGGAGTGCCCTTGATAAGCACTTCATCAATATAGTATAAAACAAGCAAAAGTATTTTCTTCACCTCTAAGCTTTTGTATGGCACTCTCTTGAACTAGACAGTTGGAAAGAGTGCAATTGACGCTACTGTAGTTGGGTGTCATGGAGCAGCACAGGATTTTAGATTGCCGTCCAGTCTTCTTGATGTATCTACAGTTCTAGTCCATTTTTGTGGCGGCTTTTAGTTCTTCTTCTTCCTACGGCAATTCCGAGTACAACTATTTGTATTTGTTGGCTGCCATCCTCAACAATTTCAAAACCCTACTATGTGAAACTAAATTGTATACAGTTTTCAATAGTGGCTCGCGGTTGATGGACAAGTACAGTCTTTATATCGAATCATGGTCTTATCGTTTCAACTTATATATGGACTTTGAAATCATTCTTTGGAGTGCCAATTTGAGTGTGGTTTCCACTTTTATATAGGGCTTTGAAATCATTATTGGGAAGGCTGATTTGAGTAAGATTTGCTCAATCTCCCTTTGCCTTAAAAAATCATGGCTCTTTGCAATGGTTAAATAAGCACGTTGCTGGCCACATGCTCTGTTATGATCATGGGATGAGTGAAACCATGACAACACCATGGAGGATTCTCAAATTAATAAGCAAAAGAAGGGACGACTTTCTCTGCAAAGGAAACCTGAAAGAATAGCTTTTCAAATTAAAAATTCCAAAAACACGTGACTTTAATCAAGGACCCTCATTGTAGTGTGAACATAGATACAAGTATAACTGGACGTGTCAACTCTTTGATACTAGAACAGTCCTTTGGAAAATTGGGGGAAAGAATATGAATCCCTTCAACTTCATTGGTTAGAAAAGGGTACGAAACAAAGTAATCAATGTTGTTGAAGCTTCTAATCAATTTCCTAAGTAATTAGTGTTATTAAGTTTGCAATAAATTCGCCTGCAGCCGACCCAACCATGTATACACTGCTCAAACACTCTTCCTGAGAAGTGAGGGAGAGTAAACATAAATCCTTTCAATCTTATGGGACGCGTAATTAATATAGTTGAAGTTAATCAGCTGTTAATTGAATCAAAAATTCGAAAAAAAATACATAATGAGATGTTCATCGAATCAAAATTTCCGAAAAAAAAACACAAAGCAAAAGACAACCCCCATCAATGCATACAATCCTCAGTCAGGGACAGGAAGGATTGAATTCAATCCTCAACCGGGGGCAGGGAGGAGGTTTAAAAAAAGGATCTGGAAGGAAAAAGAGTCAAAACAAAAGGCAACCCCCCATCAATGTTCACAATCAGGAGTTGGAAATATCCATCTATAAAGAAGATCCTAAAAAGATAGACAAATCAAAGGTGTAGTTGGAAGTATCCATCTATAAATATTGTAGAACATCAAAGTAGATCGCAAACACAGTAAAACGTCCAAATCAAAGTCAATCATAAACACAGTTAAACATTCATATCCACGAAACATTCAAATCAAGTCCATATAATATGTAGTTTTTGGAGGGCAAAATTTGTAGTTGGGCTTTTAAATTCAAGAATGTTTTGAACATTGAATGCCAGATCATTGACCTATGATTAAAGTGTAACGAAGAAATGATGGGTGAAATAATCTAAAATTCCCAAAATGGTAATAGAATGTTTTAATAGTAATAAATAAAAAAACATAACAATTTATGATATTTATATAACTCTTTCGATAAGGATTTTCACAAGGTCACCTGGCATTGGGCAGTTTTGAAAGGTTTCTGAAAGACTTGGTGGTACGGCAAGTCGGTTTTTTGCAGCAGAGATTATTTTTTATTTTCACAACATAGAGAAGACTCTATCATTGTGGCGTGGATGAGCACCCTTTAATCTACATAATTCATAATTTTCATATTTACATTACTCTTTGTGATAAAAAAATTTGACATAAAATCACTGGGAATTGGATGAGCACCCTTTAATCTACATCATTCATACTTTTCATATTTACATTACCCTTTGTGATAAAGAATTTTGACATAAAATCACTGGGAATTGGATGAGCACCCTTTAATCTACAGCATTCATACTTTTCATATTTACATTACTCTTTCTGATAAAGAATTTTGACAAAATCACTGGGAATTGGGCATTTCAAGAAAGTTTATTAAAGAACGGCTAGTCAGTTATTTTTCTGCAGAGACTATATTATTATTGTTTTCGAAACATGACGAGAATTTAACTTTGAGGCACAGAAGAGCAGAAGGTAACAGGAATAGAGGGGAAGACTAAGCAAGCAAATTAAATAAAAATTTCCAGCCTTGGAATTTAGTGAAAGGTTCCATGTAACCAGGGCTATTTGATAAAAAGAGCAATGTAATTTTTGATAGTTTCACTTGATTCTTAATATAATAGCAATGTAATTTTTTATAGTTTCACTTGATTCTTAATAGAATAGCAATGTAATTTTTTATAGTTTCACTTGATTCTTAATAGAATAACAATGAGACTGTTTTTTCTGCCTGAAAAAAACCACAATGTAAATACAATCTGTATTTTTTATAGTTTCACTTTTTTTCCAATAAGAAATTCGTTCAAAATTATATTAATAATTTTAATTACATCTTCCAAAGAACTTAACTTAAAACGAAGACTAATCCCTCGAAGTGACCCTCCAGAAAGAAATAAAAAAAAGAACAAACAACCTCCAGAAAGAAACAGAAAAAAGAACAAACAAGTTCAGAAAACAAAAACTGACATCTTAGAGCCCCTGCCTCAAAAACTAACAGGGAACCTGAGAAAAAAACTTCTTGACACAAGAAGAGGGACCAGAGAGAAACAGAAAACCGGAAGAACAGAGAACGAAGTAAAAGGAAAGGAGCTAGGAGATATGTGGGGGGCATTAATAGAAAAACTTTATTAAAGTTTTTCTATTAATGCCCCCCACCCACAAGGAAAGGAGCTAGGAGAAATGCTGGAGTTGTCCAGCAGAGGATCCATCCCAAGAAAAGTAAGTGAGTCTCCCATTTGTCTCCTAGAGAGCGTGCTTACGCTTTGATAAAAGATCTGCTTGTTGATTAGATTCCCTGAAAATATGCGGAAAACTAGTGCCCTTGAAAGTGCCGAGGAGGTCTCTAATCTTTCGTTTCCATCTTGAAAGTGCCGAGGAGGTCTCTAATCCTTCGTTTCCATCCTTCGGAATTTATAGCATTCAGTTTCCCTTTAAGATTGATCCAGTTTAAATAATAACTTTTGAGTATCCCAGAATTTGAATATATTAAATATTCATAGTAAATAATAACTTTTGAATCTCCCAGGATTTGAATATTCAGAATTCTTGCCATAATTAAATATTCAGAATTCTTGCCATAATTAAGAAAGCCCAAGCGCCTATTAACTCTGCTTTTGTATTCCTACCCGCTCCCCCGTTGAAATACCAATGGAAAGTCTGTGAGTTGTCAAGCTTAATGGTTTCCCCAGCCCCACACATTGCACCACCCTCAATCGAAGCACCATCAAAATAGGCTAAAGAAAACCCGGTCAATTTCCAAAATTGGTTGTCTTAAAATCGGAGGTTTTAATGACAGAAGAAAAGCTGTTTAGTTTAAGTCTGCTAACACTTTGTGAGCAGTTGCCCAAGCCGAGGGGATTTTGTCTTCGAAAAGTGAAGCATTTCGCTGATTCCAGGTGTGCCAACACATCAACACCGGAAGTCTTTTGGACCAATTTTTAATCGCTGTCCAGGAATCCATACAGTCAAGAAGGGATCGGCCGCTCCATTTTATATTCAATTTTGTTAATATTTGGAAGTTCGACCAGACAGCTTTCGAGAAGGTGCATTCTATGAAAATATGGGAGACCGCTTCAGAGGATTGTTTGCAGAGAGGGCAAAGACTTGGGCCGTTCCATCCTTTTGTCAGAAGATTATCCCACGTTAGAGTCCTGTTCTGCACAGCCAGATAAAATAAAGAGTCCTGTTCTGCACAGCCAGATAAAATAAAATTATCTTTACGGGAAGCTTCCATATGAGACTGCTTCACTTGATTCAGTGAGACTGCTTTTTCTGCGTGAAAAAAACCAAGACTCTTCGGTCATATGTTGAAAAAAACCAAGACTCTTTGGTCATATGTCGGATACAAGTCACTTTCGAGAGTCCGATACATACGTACGTGATCAAGCAGCGAGATAACCAAAATGGCAGCAAGATAAAATGAGGGGAAAAGTGCCTATATTACAACTTGGAATTAAGGTTCATTTATTTATCAAGGCCTATATTAAAAGTGGAATTAAGGTTTCATTTTAGACTGGAACCAATCTCAATAATACAAGATGAAATTTTTGGCGGAATCCAAATAAAGACAGCGACTGTTTCCACCTAAACGAAGATTTCATAAAATTGTGTGAACAAATGAATAATGTAATTATTGCAAAACCATCACAGCCACTACGATTTCTGCAAAACCATCATAGCCACCTAAACGAAGACTTAATAAAATTGTATGAACGAATGAATAATGTAATTATTGCAAAACCATCACAGCCAATACAATTATTGCAAAACCATCATAGCCACTAGAGTAGCGTAATAAACATGGTCACTTTCTTACTCCCTGTCACTAAAAATTTATGCCAATACATTTTTAAGATTTGTCCTACTAAAGGACATAAATTTAATTACAATTTGAAATCTCAAAATATTCACTATTTATCTCGTGTTAAGGAAAAAGAATGAGAAAAAGCTAAAAGCATATAAGTCGGTGTGGAAAAGACTCTTCTTTAATGTTGACTGATTTTTGAAGCGATGACAATTACATATCACCTACTTTACCAGCACTATGCAGTGTTAAAACCTGCTGAACTCTTAATACCTTTCCTCGTATTTGTAGCTGGCAAAAATATTCTATTAGAACCTTTGTGCCCACCTCCTTTTCTGCAATAAATTATAAATTATACACTTAAGATTTATCAACTCAATTTTCTTTTCATTCCACGTGATCAACGACGTCCTCCGTTTCATTGGCGTTGAAGAATCATAGAGAAATTCACGCGAAAGAATAGAGCTTCAGCAACTTATTTAATATCTACAGCATTAGCTTGAGTGCTTACAGGATACATATAGAACTTTACTCATGTTGACACCTCGTGTGAATAGAACAAAAAATTGCCAGTGCAATTTTAATGTTTTAACAAAATTTCAAACGGTATGAACATAGTTCAATGGCCACCAAACTCCGAAAAATCCCTTCACTCTTTTTGAGATTTATGAACATAGTTCAATGGCTACCAAACTCCGAAAAATCCCTTCGCTCTTTTTGAGATTTATGAACAATGACCTCAAAAGCATTTTACATTTACTGATATAAATCAGAGAATTACATAAACGACCATCAATAGCACATTTTACATTGCAAGGCAAATTGTTAAAAAATTGACAAGGGTATGTTACAATACATTCATGTTATATAAATCCAAAAAAACCAATCCTCATTTCATAGGAGGTTCTTTCTTAACAAGGTATGTTGCATATTGTACATGTGTGGAAGGTTTCCACAAGCACCTGTCCTTTACCTGCTTTCACCAACTTTTCTCCACTCGGCAATGCAGGATCCAGAAAGATTTTCATCTGCTTAAAATTCTAAAGCACTTGCAGTCGAACCGCAACAGCAAAGAAAACTTGTAAATCGATATGGTACACCTGTGAGGACTGCAACATTTTTTACCTAAATCATTACACCTTCCAAGTTGATAGCTGTGTAGTTTAAATTCTTACTTGCACAAAGCAAAAGGTGGAATAGAATATAATACAATCCAATACCTGCTAGTCACCACCCATGCGTGCTTTTTGCTTTGCCGAGGGATGCAGACAATGGTGTACAGTATGTAAGGACCCCACCCAGCTAAAGCAGGCAATGCCTTTTGAAAATAAAGTTTCATCCCATTACACAGCTCTCCAAACAGCCGCTGGTGAAACTGTCAACAGTTATACATATGGTATTAAAATTTGACCTTAACACGGTGGTGGATAGGAATAAAATATCATCATAGAACATGTGATAGGTATAAAATATTATCATAGAACATGCATTTCCTGTTTCACACAGGAAACACTTCTGACTAACACATCATTAATTTATAGCAAAAAACGCTGGCAGCAGGCAGACTTGCATTAGATTACACTTTCGAGTCCCATCCTAGATTTTACGTGTTTAAGCTTGATACTAGGACTGAAGGTGCCACAAGTTCCAATTAAAACGCAAATCTACCTGAAAGTCTAATGAGGGTACCTTAGAATTGACCAATTCTGGTGCAATTATACCCTGTAAAACTGCTCTTTTCTTTAAAATTGGTCACAAATCTGAAGCTTTATTTTCTGACTGAATTTTTTGTTTCAGAATAACAGAAATACATGACCTCCTTGTAAATGCTAAAACACCCCCTGAGAGAATAAAACTTAAATCAAAATACAGTATGCAGATTCATAAACATGGAAATAAAGATGGTATTTGATAACCTGACAAGCACATTAAGCTGATCTCATCAAAATTAGCAGTTGGTCAGAGATACTGTTTAGGGTAATTTTCTAGCAAGTCGGGGAAGGCATAACATTCAAATGCATACTCACCCATGTTTAGCTTCAGATCTGCTTCAATTTCTAGGTGGCGCCTTTGACTCTGCAGCAGGGGAGTGCGCAGCAGGGGAATGTGCATCATCTGAATCACTTCCCGACGAGCTCCCAGAATCAGAATCTGGACATTTTGAACAAATTGGCTCATTATAATTTCACAGCATTGTTAACAAATATAACCAGATCAACATATCACACAACAGAGACATTATCACCCTAAAACAAATGGCTGCAGATAAATCCTATTTATGCAATTGAAATGTAGATTTAAAAGTTTGGCATACCGCTTGAAGAAGAACCTGAATCACTGCTCGAGCTACTAGAACTGCTAGACTTGCTTGCATAACCCCCATCCTTATCAATCTCCACAGGAGGGAAATTTGTAGATGGCATATCATCATCTATGTCAACATCCTCTTCTCCTTGTTCCCCTGTTTTGAGCATTCAACAGAGCAAGTTAGTTGAAGAAACAGCTTGAAATGGTGGGGGGGAGGCTAAACCCAACCCAAAAGGGGAAAAACAGAGAAGGACAGTATCAACGCCAACTCTCAATAATACCTTTCTTGTGTTTCTTTGGGGTTTCTCCTCCGGAGGCGACAGGAGACTGGCAATCAACGAAAAGAACACATTATCAGTATGCAGAACATTGTGGTTAAAATAATTGTAATCAGCGTGCAGATGATGAGAACCATAAGAAACACTCCCTATGTTAGGGATAAACATACCCATGGAATCCCATTGACCTACTGTAATAACCATGGATGAACATTAATGAAATTTAACCAGCAATTCTTCAAATAAAATGGAGAAATAGGAAAAAACAAAAAAAACTAACCCTTTCTCTAGCTGCAACGTCCTCCGTCCCAGTTGTATGTAACTGTTCAGCACCATTTACCTTCTTCTTATTCTTGCTCATGCTCTTCTTGCAGTTATTAACAAACCTATCAAGTTCCCAGAGCGTTTCTGTATCGAAACTATCTATATCAACCTCAATCTCATCCTCCTGTTGACATAGCGCCGGATTCCTTTTCTTGATAATCTGGACTATGCTCTCCAACTTCTCAGTGGGTAGACTCTGTAGGCTTGCACTCAACTTCTGCTTCTCCTCATAAGTCATCTCCCGCTTATGAGGGTCTTTTGCCTTGGGTTTTTTGGGAGCAGGGGCTCGCAAAGTCGCATTAGCCTTGGACTTTGCATTAGGAGGAGGCCGCGGAGACAAACCCAAAAGAGGCTCCGTCTTCTTCAAATTCTTCTTTGGGGGCTCACCGAAAGGCAATTTCTTCATATTTTGGCTTGCCCCGGGTAATAACCCATCATCACCAGACCAAGACAATTTCCTCTTCTCCTCTTCATATCTATCACAAATCGGCTTCCACCGGTCCTCAAAAAACTGCAACATCTGCTCAGCCATAATATGAACTTCATGTCCATTTGGGTTGTAGGTCATAGCATTATTAAACGTCAATCTGATATCCGCTGCAAATTCCTGAGGCGATTTATACTCATTTGCATTTATCTTCGCCTTGACGGTACCGAGATCCATTGGGTGTTTTATAATTGTGTGATAATCATGCAGCCCGAGCCCTACAGTGTCCACGGGAGCTTTGAAAACCCAGCCATGCTTGTGTTTGATGAGCCTGGATAGCAGAAAACCACATTGTTTCATGACATCTTGCAGCATCTTGCCATTCATGAGGTCGGCGACAGGTCTCTTTGTTTCCCTAACATCTGACTTGCTCTGCGCAGGTCTCTTAATTCCTCCTTTCTTATTATCCGGTGGCGGCATCTTATCCTTACCCATTACAAACTCCGAATTAAGATAATACTGATTGGCCTTCGGCGTTCGCTTTTCTTTAGCAGCTCCGCCATCTCCTCCGCTATCAATGGCTGCGAGGTTTATCTGCAGAGCTGGCGGCCGTTGACTGCCGGTAGCCAACCCTGAGGTAACTTCTTTAGCGCCGTAGTTACGCATATCGTTCCCAGAGAACTGAGAGGCGCTATAGCTAGCGTTAGCATTAATCCCGCCGCCTCTTATTTGCGTTTCCCTGGCCTCTACCCTACTGTACATAGTCCTAACCTGCTCTAGCTGGATCTTAAGCTTTCTTCTAAGCTCCCGGATCTGTTCTTTGGAATAGGCCGAAACATTATATGTTACATAGGCCTCCGCATTAGATTCCTTTCGCGCCTCGCGGTTTATGCTTATGGACTTCCTGTTAAGACTCGATGAATCATCGGAGGCCGCCACTCCGTCCATAAACATCGGCGGCTCTTCCCTCAATCTATTTCCGCCGTTTTGCCCGCCACGGGGGGGCGGCTGGGAATTGAACCCGGGCTTCGTCGTCGTCTTCCCCGGTGCTGCTGCTGCTGCTCCTCCTTTCCTCATGTAAACCTTCCGTTCTGCCCAGCGGGTCTGCTGCTGCTCCTGCGCTTCATCTCGACTCGCCAGAAGCGCAGAAGCCATACATGCGATGATCCTTGGGCCGCATGAGCGGCTGAATACGGCCTAGGGCTGAAATTTAAATTTAGGGTTAGGGTTAATTCCAGAGGACCTATTATTTAAAGATCTGATCTCAATAAATCACTACTAAGAGGTTACTGACAATTTCGCGAAAGTAACTCAAGAGAACACGACCTAGAAGCTCCCCGGGCGTCAGATCAGCTCCGTCTTCACAGTCTCCAGCTGCAGCCGGCTTTGGAACAGGGGATTGAGGGTTTCAGCTGAAGCCGTGAGGTCAAGGGTTCGAATCAAACCCTTTAAACCCCCGTACAGCACAGATCTGTCCGTAACAGGGGATTAAGAGCACAAACTGAACCCTCCGGCTTCGAGCTTTCAAATTTGATTTATGGCGGCGGAAATCCGAGCTCCGCTGAGATATCAACCATAAAAATCAAAATCTTCTCCTCTGAAAATCATCTCCCTCGGATTTCTCAAACGGCGAAGAAGGAAGAAAGGGAATGAATGAAATGAAGACGGAGAAAACAAGGAGGGGCAAGGGTTTCACAGAGTTGCCCTTGGATGAGAGGATCCGAGGGCTACACCCTCATCTCTTAAAGGCTGTAACCCTGCCCGCCCAAACAACGGGCACCATCGTCTCCCTCCATCTCTTCCCTCCGACGGTGAAGGCGGTCCTCTCCCCTGCCCGTTGGAGTGTACCGTCGGATGCATCATCGACGGCCACGATGGATGGGCTCCAGTCTCCTTGAGACTCTCCTCCACGTGTCATCATCCCGACCCTCTGTACTCTCACGTCGGGCTTTGATGCTTTCGCTCCCGAGAGTGATGACGTGGAACGTCACGTCATTAATTAGAGCTCACTCACTCCGATTAGGTCTCGCACAATATAGCTGCCAGCTGTCATGGCGGAGATATTTTTGCCCACCCCTCTTTTCGAAGAAATTTCTTCAATTCCTCTTTGTTCGATAGCAGTCGCAGGAAGGCTCTCAATGTCGGTTGGGCGGTGGGATTGAATCAATTAGTGCAGCTTCAATTTCCACGCACATTCTTTTTACTTTTTATTTTAAACCCTAAATGCTTTTGTTCACTCAGAGGGTTGTTATAAATCTATGTTAACTATATAACAATCTTTTTATTGAAGAAATGTGTTTAAACTGTAATCAGGGTTAGTGTTAGAGGAAAGGGTTTTTTTTTAAGAGCTTCAACAATAACAGTATAGTGTGGTACATTGGTTTTCTTCTGTATAACCTGATTACGGATTATTATTAATGTATTTTTTTCATATTATTAATATATATATTTTTTTAAAGTGGATAAGTTTTGTTTATATATATATATATGATGTGTTGTTATTTATTGAAGTTTAGGAATTATATAAAAATTAATTTAAGAATTTTAAGAATTATAGTCAAAGTTTAGGAATTATATAAAAATTAATTTAAGAATTTTAAGAATTATAGTCAATTGAGTTTAGTTTGGGTGGTTGAGACAAATGATTGTTATCCTTCTCATTCATGTTAAATTCTTGTAAATGATATGTTAAACACATAATAAATGTTCATATAAAAAATGAATAAAAATTTAAATATATCGTTTTTATTTTTATTTTTATTTTTATTTTTATTTTTATTTTTATGTAAAAATAAAAACTAAAATAAAAAAAGTAATTACAATGATTTTCTAAAATTTATTATGTCAAATTAAACGATGCAAAATTCCATAAAATATCATACATTGTTTTTTATTGATTAGGTGAACGCCAAAAATGGTCGTCATAAATTATACTAATTAATATTTATTCATTTTATTTAAATATTTAATAAACATCATTTAATAAAAATAAAATATAATTTATAAAGATTTAAGTTTAAGAGGAATACATATATTTTAGTTGGTGTGATAATAACCTAAGCTCAAACTATAGGTTTTTCCCTTTTTGGAATGGAGTTTGTATGATATTGATGTAACTTTTAGTAATTATTGAAATAACAATTTTTATTTTTTTTTATAAGTTATTTTTCCAATTACCATTTATAAATATATAAGTTTTATTTTAAATGTATATATAAATATTAAAGTAATTTATAAATGGTAGGTTTTGTTGTTTTTATTTAATATGAGAATTTATATGTTTTTTCTAACATTATTTTTCACTTTCATCCTCACATTATATATGAAGGTGAGGGTGGGGTAATATCAAAGAGAGGGTGGGAGTGGGATAATATTACCATCCACCTACATCCTCACCTTCATATATGAGGGTGTGGGTGGTGGGCAAGATTAGAGAAAACATATAATGAGGGTGGGGGTAGACGGTAATATTAGAGAGAGGGTGGGGGTAGACAGTAATATTAGAGAGAGGGTGGGGGTGAGGGGTAATAACACCCCTACCCTCACATATACACCCTCATATATGAGGGTGGGGATGGGGGGTAATATTAGAGAAAACATATATGAGAGTGCGAGTGGGTGTTGGGGGTAATATTAGAGAAAACATATACACCCTCATATATGAGAGTGGGGATGGGGGTAATATTAGAGAAAACATATATGTTTTCTCTAATATTACCCCACACCCTCATATATATGTTTTCTCTAATACTACCTATATGTTGTCTCTAATATTACCCCCCACGCCCACCCTCATATATGAGGTGTTGTCTACCCTCCATATATGAGGGTGGGTAGTAATATTAGAGAAAACATATACACCCTCGTATATGAGAGGGGGTAATATTAGAGACAACATATAAGTAGTATTAGAGAAAACATATATACCAAGGTGGGGGGTAATATTAGAGAAAACATACATATGAGGGTGAGGTGATATATGAAACAACACCTCATATATGAGAGTGGGGGATAATATTATAAAAAACATAGATGTTTTCTCATATATCATCTTCATTTCCATCCTCACCCTCACTCTGATATATGAAAATGAGAATAATATTAGAATGTATTTTGTTTTTCTCCATGCAATATTTAAAATTTATTTTTTTAATAAATTTAATCTATATAATAATATGGATAATCAAACATTTACCAAATTATAAATAATCATTTTAATAGTGTGAATAGTGATTTTGCACTAATATAAAACATTGTTAATGGTGGTGTCGTGCTAATGCTTGTGATGGATCTAAAAGTGAATCCCAAAAAGAAACTAATCTCTAATTCCCAGATAGATTTATCCATGTGGTCAAATCTACCTGCAAAATCTTCAACTGCCCTGCATTCACTCCTCATCCCTGCAAAATAAAGTTTTGCAAAAAATATTGTTTTGTTGCAATTTTAGAGATTTTCTTTAGGAATTCGTAGACTTTCTTTTGCTTTCTATTTCCACTTCTGAACTTTAGTTTGTAATCTATAATTGTGTATTACAATCCTTTGATTTTGCTGCCTTAGGTCTGCAATAATGGCCTCATAATCTTCAGGTGTCACCACATCTTTACTCCCAATCACATGTTCTTCTTGTTTTTCTTGTATCGCAAGTTCTTCTTGTTATACTTCTAGTACAGGTTCTTCTTGATTTTCTTCTAGTGCGGGTTTGTTTAAGTCAAGAGATAATTTGGGCTTTCTAGGTTTCCTTTCCTTCTTGTATACCTTTACAAGTTTCTCCTCAACAATGTCTTATGTTGCAAACTCAAGTAGACTAAGTACTCCTTTTCCATGTAAAATTTTGTCGTCTCTGGCATATCCCTTAGTGTATGGATTGTCAGCCTTTCTTGCTTAGTAATTTCAGAAGTCTCATTGTCTGAGTGAGAAGATTCGATTTTTGGAATTAGTTGTTGTTTTTTCCCCTTTTTGGTCTTCTTGTGAATTGTCTATGTAATATCATCATCTAAAATGATCAGATTATCTTTCTTTAAACAAAGCCTTTGAATTAAGTCTAAACTTGTTTGTAGCTCTTGTTTTAGGCATGTTGGGATAGTTTATAGGTTGTTTACCCTTGCTCCTTCTGCTCTGTCTCACTTATGGGGAATTGTTAACAGGTACAGATTGGATCTTTGTTTCAGGTTCAATCTTCACTTCTTGTAATTTCTCTGTCTTTTTCATGGCGATTCTTCTTGTACAAACCTTGTTATAACCCATAGAATCATGTTTTGAAACAAAGGATCCGAGCCTATGTTTGACTTCTTCCTCTTGTTGTAACATCATTTTTCGCTCGTTGGATCTAGTTTTTCTAGCTATAGGAGAACTTTCTTGCAATTTTACAGTACTTCTTGAGGTATCATCCTTCTTTGTTGAAACCCCAGGTTTCTGGTAGAGGTTGTTTTTTGTATTTTTTAACCTTGTTCATCAAACCCTAAGGAAGTCATAAATTGTCTCCGGGACACTCGAACTTCACTTAATGCACAAAGAACCAACCTTTTAATCAATCATTGATGAAATAAACTTTTATCAGCAGTTATGGGATTACTCTGTACTCTCTTTACATTTTGGTCAAGCTCTTCAACAGGTAAAAGGGCAAGCTCATTTATGCATCTCCATTCAAATGCATTAAAATTCACATATGATAACAGTAAACATAGGAATACCTACCCTCATAGGTTATGTACCTCTTGACTATTGACAAAACGCTCTACCATTCTTCCTTTAACCACTTTTTCAATATCCCCTGGCTCCAATCTAGATCATGATGTTCTAGTACCAAAAATTGATTGCACATGTGTGCAGATAATTTACTTTTCTTCCACCATATTTCTCCCTGTATAGGCAGGTGACATGTTGCTCCTATTGAATGCTCTATAACATGAATTAATACTTTTCCCACTTGAGTTTGAAACCCATCCAAGTTTTTTGCAAATAGCATCGAAATTTGTTCATGATGCACTTAGAAAGTGCAGCAGAACTCGAACCAACCTCCATCAATGAATTTCTACATAATCTTGGGGTAAGCTTCCAATAATTTGACCCCTACTGATTCCAAACGGCTAACCTGACCACCTTTCTTGGGCGCCATCATGCTGACTGTGATCTCTGTCAACCTGTAAATGTTAGGGTTTCAACTCTATCGGGTTTCTAGAGATTCCAACACAAACATCCAATCGTAGAAGATTTCCTTCGTTGCAAATAATGTTAGGGCACGATTTAGTTATGGTAAAATTAACTCATAATCCTAAGTACTTGAGATCGTGGCTTGACAGATAAATCAGATCCATGGGTATGGTGTTTATTGCAACGTGCCCTAAAGGTTAATAAAATGCCATCGAAGTTGCATGATCTCCTACATGAATTTGTAACCACTAACACGGTCATTGGAATCAATCTCGTTCAAAATAATGATGCCTTTGGGTGCTACAAGAATGACACCATTCTTGTAGCGACTTTGCACACTTATTATGATCTGGATTTATGAGCGGAACAAAATGAATAACAGATTGAATACAATAACACAAAGATATGGAGAACAACAACATATATCCAGTGAACAATAACTTCTATTGAATAAAGAAAATAGGTTGAAACTGTAAAACTGCAGAACAAAAAACAACTTGCTTGAATAGTGGTAGTTATATTTGAGAAGAGATGTGGCTGCTACGCGCATTTGTCCGAGTAGAATGATTACAATGAGGCTCCAGAGGCCATTTTAACATCACTCATGAATGCCAAAACCCTAGACATCCAAAAATCTAACCCTAGGAGATGAAACACCAAAAGTTATGTGGGCCCCGATGGGTAAGTTGGTACCTCAACTTCCCAGGGTCGTAAATTTTGCATATGACTTCCGTTTTAGGCGTGTGATAGCCTGTTGCAAAGGTCTTTTTGAGAACTACACATTATGCCATCAAACTCTGACTCTGTCTATTGTGGGCCCCGATGGGTAAGTTGGTACCTCAACTTCCCAGGGTCGTAAATTTTGCATATGACTTCCGTTTTAGGCGTGTGATAGCCTGTTGCAAAGGTCTTTTTGAGAACTACACATTATGCCATCAAAATTTGACTTTCTCTACAGTTTGATTGTGGCAAGCAAAAAAAACACTATTTAGGGCCCCAAAACGGCCCTCGAAGTACAAAAAGATGTAATGACATGAAAACTTCCACAATAAGCCAGTTGGAATAGGTGGGAAGCCACCAATATCCACCTGAATGCTATGTAGGGCTTCAGGATAGCCCCGAAAGTGTAGAACCCACAACTACAAAGAAATTTCATCATTACAAAGAAACGTGTTGAACTAAAAATTGTCAAGAGGATCCAGTTGGAATAGGTGGGTGGCCACCAATATCCACCTAGATCAATCATCCTCCCTTAGGAAGAAATGGTCTCCATTGCATTGAGTGCCCCCATCAGGTGAAGAAATTTTTGTTGAATTTGGCCCCAAGTGAGCCACTTGCCTTTGTGCAGGAGTTGCCCTGCCTTAACAACCCGATAAAGCTGGATCCTCTGCTAGTGAGTGCCCTTGACCTGTGTGTCCACTATCTGATCAATGGGTGCATGTTCCATGCAGTCAGGGTTGAGCTCGGTTGGTGTCAATTGTTCTGCAATCTCCGAGGTATCCAACAATGGTGGAAAATATGGTCGGAGGAGGTCCACATTGAACAATGGGTGCAAGACAAGGAAGGGGGGAGTGTTGAGCTCAAAAGCATTGTCACCCACAACCTTGGTGGTAGTGTAAGGCCCATAGCGAAGTGGACGAAGCTTTCGATGGGGCACTATAAGAAATTCTTTCTGAAAATGTAACCATACCTTGCCTCCCACCTAAAACTTGTGCGGTACCCAGTGTTGATCATGGCGTTTCTTGTACTTAGAATTGGCTTTCTGCAAAATATCATAGACCTATTGGCGAATGTGTTGAATCTTCTCAATGAATATGGTGGCTTTGTCGGCCTCAAAATGAACATAAGAATAATCTGTTTGTGTTGTTGCAAGAGATAGTGAAACATAAATGGGACCCAAGGGTTGGCATCCCAGCCCCACATGAAAGGGGGTATGGTCAGTGGAGCTATGGAGATCCCTATTGTAGTTGTGTTGAACATAGGGAAGACTCTCATCCCATGTACGCAGATGCTTAGAGTTATACATGCGCATGATGTGCACAGTCATCTGATTGACAACCTTTATTTGGCCATTAGTTTGAGGGTGGAAGGCAATGGATTTAGTGAGCTTGGCGTCCAACAGTGACCATAGACTCGATCAAAATGTGTTGAGGAACCTATTTTTCCGATTGGAGATGATGGTCTGTGGTATCCCAAAATGGACCCACACTCGTTCGAATAAGAGCTTGGCAGTCATTGTTGGTGTGATGCTCTTCTTGTAGGATGTGAGAATGGCCATCTTCATAAATTGATCAACCACCACAAATACACAATCATTGCCTTGCTTGGTGGAGGGAAGGACAACCATGTAATCCATCAAGATGGATTCCCAAGGCCTCTCGAGAGTAGGAGGAGGGGTGTATAATCATTTCTTCTTGATGGTTGGCTTGACAATGGCACATGCAGTGCAAGATTTGATATACTTGTTGACGTCCTATCGAAGTTTTGGCCAATAAAAATGTTTATGTAGAACGACCATAGTTTTCTCCACACCAAAATGTCTTGTCATCCAACTATAGTGAGCCTCCCAAATAATCTTTGCATGCTCACTTACAGGAACACAGAGATGGACCAAATGGCATAACAATCCATCTTGAATGTGAAAATCTGTGACATTCGCGCTTGTACCCAAGAGATGATAGGTGGTGGAAAAGTCAGGATCTCGTTGATAAAGTTGGGGCCACTAAGATGCCTCATGCCCACAAGAATGGAGCACGGTGGTGAGTGCAGCCACGGGAGGTCAACTGAGGCAGTCAATGACACGATTTGTGCTCCCTATCTTAAACTTGATGTTGATATGGAACTGTTGCAGGTAGGTGGACCATTTTTTATGGTTGTCGTTCTGCAACTTCCCTTGTGTCTGTATTAATTTTAGAGGCTTATGATAGTGCAGATGATTGTGTCTTTTCCCATAATGTAATGTTTCCATTGACGGAAAGATTTAACAATGGAATACATTTCCATGTCATAGGTGGGGTATTTTCGAATGATACCTGAGAGTGTCTCACTATGGTATGCTATTGGATGACCGTGTTGAGTGAGAATTTTGCCTACAGCATAGTCAGATGCATCACTCTCAATCTCGAAAGGTTGTTGTAGATCGAGTAAGGAGAGTACTGGAGCTAAGCACAAGCGATGCTTCAGATCATCAAATGCTCGTTGTTGTGCCTTCCCCCATGCGAACGTTTCCCTGCCACTTCCCTTGGTCACATGGATGAGGGCCCATGCAATATGGGATAATCCCAACATGAACTGTCGGTAGAAGTTGGCTAGTCCCAAGAATCTCTGAAGCTTAGTTAGTGTGTTTGGGGCTGGACAGTCATGGATGACTTGGATATTAATTGGATCCACATGTACCCCATGCTCATAAAAAATGTAGCCCAAGTATTGGACCCTGTTCATGCCAAAGGAGTGTTTTTCCAAGTTGGCATATAGCTTGTGCTGCCACAGAGTGCTCAAAACTTATTGAATATGTTGCATGTGCTCCTCCCAATTTTTGTTGAAGATGAGGATGTCATCCAAATATGCCACCATAAAAGAGTTGGTGAAGGGTCTCAATACATAATCCATCAACCTCATGAAAGTTGTTGGGGCATTTGTTAAGCCAAAGGGCATGACCAGCCATTCGAAGAGACCTTCTTTAGATTTGAAAGTTATCTTTCATACATCAGTTGGTTCGATGGGAACTTGGTTGTAGCCAAAATTTAGGTCAATCTTGCCGAAGAAATTTCCCCCCTTGAGTTGGTCAAGAAGGTTATCAATTCTAGGAATCGGGTACCGGTTCCTGACTGTGATTTTTTTTAATTCTCTGTAATCAATGTAGAGCCATTAGGTCCCGTCTTTCTTCTGCACTAGTACAATTAGGATTTCACAAGGGGAGGAGATCGGTTTGATGTGCCCCTTTTGAAGCATCTCTTGGATATGATGCTTGATTTCATCATTTTCCATCAACAAGTGATGTTATATTGGTCCATTCGATAGAGGTGCACTAAGGGTTAGTTCAATTGGATGCTTGACTTGGCAGTGCGTCGGTACCCCAGTGGGTGAGGAGAATATGTCTTTGTACTCTTCCATGACTTTGTCCACTTGCTTCTACTGCAAAGAGAGGCTCTGTGTAGAGGTCACTGATGTGGCAGCGACCTTCTACTTACTGTGAGTGTGGATCACAAAGAAGATGAACTTCTCGGTCTGTGAAATGACTTTACTTCATTGCTTAGAAGAGATTAAAGAAATAGTGATAGACGGCGCTACCTTTGGTATCCTATACAATTGTCTACCAAAAGTAATAATAATAATGTGGGGTCTAGACTCATACATAGCATGTCGCTTCCACAAATATGGTTGTCCTAAAAGAACATCACAAACTTTAAGGGGAGAAATATCACACAATACCTCATCTTTGAAGGGCTTGATTCCATAAGGGGAGAAATATCACACAATACCTCATCTTTGAAGGGCTTGATTCCATAGGGTAGACAACATTGTTGGATGGCACGGAAATCTCTTCCTTGGTGAAGCCAACCGATGGTGTAGGGCTACAGGTCTGGTATCATTGGCATGTCTAGCCACTTGATGACCTCTACTGATATCAGGTTCTTCTGACTACTGCTATCGACGGTGAAATGAAATGGATCCCCCTTTACCCACATATATGAGTGAAAGAAGCATTCCCCTTCTTCTGGTTCTTCTGGTTTGCTTGGCTGGACTTTGGTGGTAACAACAGTGGCGTTGGGTTTGGCATCAATAATATTCTTCCCTCCATCTAGATTTGATTTGGAGTGAGAATCTTCCTCTGACTTGGAAGCTTTCAGCTCGACCAGTAGTGACTGCTTGGAGTGACATTCTTCGGTGTTGTGCCAAGGGATTTTATGGTATTCACACCACTTGGTAGTTTCCCTTGTCCTTCTTCGACTTATCATTACCCTTCTTATGTTTTGGCTTGGACTGGTTTTCCTAAGAGTGGCCATATTTGCTCTATCCCTTTTTTTTTGGATTGGGGCTGCCTTTTCCTTGCTTCGACTGTGAGGAGTTTGTAGATCCAAACTCTAGCCTCTTCTGCTTAAATTTTTGCTTGATATTGAAAACATATCTATAAGTCGTACCTAATGATGTGATGTCTAGAAAATCCATTTTTGTTTGAATGTATTTATGTAGACAGCCACGACATTTGAGCACCAGATTTCGTTCAGATTCTTTGATAGCCAATTTGGTGCACGGGGTATGGAAAATATTGGTGAAATTTGGTATTGTCTGGTCCCTTTCCTAATGTAGGGTGGTCCATCTTGTGTAGTAGTCCTCATAGCTTCCAACAGGGTAGTATTGTTCTTTAATGGCATCCCTGAAGGAATCCCATGTGGGGGAAACCTCAAATATTGCATATTCCTTTATGGCCCTTTGCTTAGAGTAAGTATCTCACCAGTCCTTAACATGAGGGATGGCCTTGAGGAGTGAAAAAGTAATCTTTTCCCTATCAAAAAAATTATGGACCGAAAAATACCCTTCGAGTAGATTCAACCATTTATATACAACATTTGCATCTATCGATCCTTCAAATAACGGAATATCAAAATTTACTTGTACCTTGAAGGGGGTTG
>CBVK0103534174.1:0-14240 GCA_900067695.1 Picea abies
AATACTTATTAAACTAATATTTATTAAAGGATTAATTAAGGTTGTTACAGCTTCCCAATTAAAACAAATCATTAAAGCCTCAAGTACTTACTGGAAAAACAAATTTCATTCTTGGAGAAACAAAATTGGGTGACCAAGTTATTTGGATATGATTACGAGATTGTTTAATAGAAGGGTAAAGAAAATGTGGTGGCTAATTCTATTTCCAGGAAATATCAAGAAGAAGGGTCCCTCTATTCCCTCATTCATTTTCTCCCATTGGCTTTAGGCTATTCGCTAGGAATAATTGCAAGACCCAAAAATTTCAAGTCTAACCCAAAAACTTCAACAGGACCCCTAAGCTAATCTAGGGTACTCTTGACATAATGAAGAGTTTTTCTATAAAGGTCTCTTATATTTAAGAAACAATTCGATCCTTAAATCCAAGGTGCTCTCTAAGTTTCATGCTTCACCTACAATGAGACATTCAAGGTTTACCGAAACTTATGAATGGGTCAAACGATCTTTCTTTTGGGATGGTATGAAACAAGACATATGCAAATTTGTGGTTGAATGTGATAAATGCCAATGTGATAAGGACAATACTATTAAACCTATTGGAACACTCCAATCTCTTCCACTTCCACCTACAATTTGTATGGATATTTATATGGATTTCATTGTGGGCTTACCCAAATAAGGAAATAATCCAGTCATCATGGTGGTAGTGGACCGTGTTTCCAAATATGCTCATTTTTGTGCTCTTCTACACCCATTCACAACATCCACAGTGGCTCAAATGTATATGAATAATATCTCCAAACACCATGGAATTCCTCATTCTATTGTTTCAGACCATGATCCCACTTTTACCAGCAATTTCTGGAAATAATTACTCAGACTTCATGGAACCCGATTGCATCTCAACATATCCTATCATCCCTAGAATGATGGCCAAATGAAAGAGGCCAACAAGTGTTTGAAAACATATTTGAGGTGTTTTGGGTCCGAAAAACAAAATTAGTGATTTTAGTGGTTACTCCTCACTGGATGGTGGTACAACAATACCTCTTATCATACTGTTAGCACTCTGTAATTTGCCCAAGGCTGAAAAGGCAATCACAGAGGTCTTGGAGGGCTAGATCCAAGACTCGAAGCGGTTTTGATGTTGCCTCTGTCATTGCCTTTCAGCCTTGGGAAAATTACAGAGCGCTAACACATACTACTACTGACATGACTCCATACATGTTGGGTGTCTCCAAGGTTTAGGAGGTCGACCACAATCTTAGATTTTGCATGACCATTCTCTGTACTCTCAAATAAAAATTGATCATGGCTCAAAACAACATGAAGTAATAGGAAAATCAAGGTCATTATTAACATCAATATTCTGAAGGGAACTAGGTGTTTCTTCATCTACAACCGTACAATAAGACTTCACTCAAATCCCAGTAGTGTTATAAACTTTCCCCAAACTTGTATGGTCCTTATACTATTCTCAAACGCGTGCGGATAGTGGTATATTAGTTATATTTTCCCAGTCACTCCAAGCTACATATTGTTTTCCATGTCTCATGCATGAAGAAAGTGATTGGAAACAAGTGACACACCTAGACTAGCCTACCCGATTTGGATGAAGAGGGTTCCATTTGGTTGCAACCAAAATTCGTATTGGACTAGCAAGAGCATCATCTCTATTAGTGACCGATCTATGAATTTTTGGTTCAATAGAAGGATACTCCACTAGAAGATATCACTTGGGAGTCGACTACCATTCTGCAATAGTTTCCTCATTTTAATCCTTGAGGACAAGGATATTTTTCAAGGGGGGGGGGGAATGTTAGGGACCTAATCTCCCTAACCTCTCATGTATATAGATTAATATATTTACTATGTAATAAATTTCGACATTAGTTAATAAGGCCTATTTAATAAATGTGAACAAGTCAATGTAAGATATTGAATAGAAGCTTCCATTTCTAGAAATATCTTCCTCTAGAATGTTCTTTAGAAAATAGAAATTGTATAAATAAGATTAGGAGGCATGAGAAATATTGTATTGAGAATTATTGTAATAGAGATATGCTCTGATTGAGGTTCCCCCCTCGAAGAGGCAAGTGAACATTGATTTTTTTTAATAAAGGTATTATTTATGGTATTTCTCTTCTCAATATTTTGTTGTTCCATTGGTATTTGTTGAATATTCCTAATTTTTCATATTAGTTTACATTTGGTACCTTACACACCTTTCCATCCTCTACCATGTCCCTAAATAAATAGTATTAGATATTTATATGCCTTGTATTTACATGAAAGGTTGGGTTCTTAGCTAGACAACTGACATTGTTACTATTATGTTGAACTATAATATCTCTTTGACTTAGCCCTACTTTTGAAAACAATTTCATAAGAAAAATAACCTCCTTATAAGCATGAGTAGTTGCTATATACTCTACCTATTAAGTGAAAAAAGTGACCCTAAATTTTTTCTTTCTCAACCAACTTAGTACTTCACCAAAAAATCAAAACACATATTTACTAATTGATCTCACTCTATCTACAACCCTTGTCAAATCTGAATCCACATAACCTTGTATATCCACTAAGTGTGGGTCCCCTAAGACATCACTATGATAGAAAATGAAATATTCAGAATCAACTCACAAATACCTAAGGACCATATTCATTGCATACTAATGTTCACATACAAGATTATCCATGAATTGAATCAAGTACTAACCATATAATACATGAAACTACCAACTAGACTAGCATAGGAAACATAATTCATATCCTCTATCTCTGTGAGTTTTGTAGGATATTTATCAACTAAAATATTATCTCCCACATAAATTGGAACACTTAATGGTCTACAATTATGGTGTTGGATTATTTGGGTTGAACCAGGTTCTAATTTAGGTTTCCAACAAAACCCTGCAAACCATTGTCTCTTTTGGAGACCAGAAGGAAACACTGCGAACAAAGTGCATAGTGCAGTCTCACCCTAGATGGATTATGGGTGACTGCAGGACCCAAATGTTTGAAATCGTGGATGGGACACTAATATGGGGATGTTAGGCATTATTTCTTACTTCATCGTATACCATATCTACCATTCTGTAACCATTTACATTCATTAAAGTTCATTCTATAGTAAATATCATAACTAATCTAGTGCGCATTGCATTTTAATTATAATAGATTCATTCATTCATAATAAACCATTTCAAGACATAAACTGAAAATTCCACATAGTGACACAAGTTTTACCATGGTTCACCCCCCTGGGTTGTGTCCACAAATATATGGAATTATTTTCTTCTTTATTATTAATCATCAATTTTCTCGTGTCATGTGCGTTAAAAATGATATTTGGTGTGAGGCTGACCAGGTCACACTAAGCTCCACAACTTGCAACCTGACCCTCGGGAAATAACTCTGACATCGGTCGATCTCCTCAGATCATACCGTAAGAACAACTAATATTTCTCAAAAATGGTCTCAATACTTGATACTCCTCTTCATGATCATAATCCCCAAAGTCTAAGTCACCAAAAAGTCAATAGACTCAACCTCGCCAAAAACTAGCAAAAAATCACTAGCAACTAGATCTCCTCAGATCTCACAAGACATATTTATACTATAAAAGTGGGTTAGAACCCATTACATCAATTATAAAAACCCTAACTCTAAGTGGATTAGGTTTTTCAACATTCTAACTTCCTTTGTGCGACAGGTCATGGATCGAATCATTTTCCTCATCTCAACGTGTCCTTTTTCCTTTGACTCTCCTTCTTTTTCGATCTCACAAGACATATTTATACTATAAAAGTGGGTTAGAACCCATTACATCAATTATAAAAACCCTAACTCTAAGTGGATTAGGTTTTTCAACATTCTAACTTCCTTTGTGCGACAGGTCATGGATCGAATCATTTTCCTCATCTCAACGTGTCCTTTTTCCTTTGACTCTCCTTCTTTTTCGGCACTACTTTTCCTTGTTGTATGACGCACTAGTTTTCCTTGTTTCCCGAGACTTTGTTTCCCTGTTTTCTTGTGGGTGCTTTGTTTATGGTCCAAATTGTAACTAACTTCAATAATTTATACTTGTTTTCCCAAAATGACTTGTGCCAACATGCCCCCAACACTCACCTGTGGCTTGTACCAAGCCACTCAGGCAGTGTTTTCATCTCTCACTAACTTCTCCAATGCCTAAAACTTTCCTGAAATTTTTCCAGCTCGATCTTTCACCTATGTGCTCTTCTCTGCTATAGAATCCATATCATGCGCTTTGATATGCTCCTTCAAAAAATATTTATCCTCAAAGATAATGTTTTCAATCTTCCCCTTGGCTATATCAATCTCTGTCAGCATCTTCTCTTCATCTTCTTGCATTGGCTCAAACTGATCCTACCTTGACTGCTTCTTTTCTTGTATTCTTTTGAATTCTACCGGCAAGTTCTTCAATTCCAATGCACTTCTCAACCTATCTTCTATGGTCATCATATTTTATGTTTTCTTCAAGTCTTTCACTTCATTGTTTACTCCTTCTTATTTCTTGTCTAAGTCTTGTAGTTTTTCATCATCCCGCATATGTGTCCATAATCACGTGCTTCTATCATATAACTATGTGATTTCCTAGATGCTCCGCGCAATACTCTCCTTATGATTTATCACCTCCTGCACCATTTTTTATCTAAATTCTAGTGGAGTGCCTGGTTGTACGAGTTCCATAAAATTTGTGATGTGGCTTCTATAATTCTCCATGGCCTGCATTATCTTCCCAATCTTCTCCTCTGTTTGTAAATTTTCTCCTTCTTTCGTGTTGTCAAGGATTGTTTTGAATACTTTTTCCACTTTCTACTCGATTCTCTCTGTTCATTTCCTTGTTTCCTCCTTGTCAACCTGCACCTAGATGATTTTTATCTTTAGTGCCTCACTTACATCCTTATCCAATTGTAATTTTTTTTCATCTACTCGAGCCCTTGATTGAATCTCTTATGAGACACTCGATTGAGGTTTATACAACTCTTTCATTGGAACCTTGGGAAATGCCAATTCCAAGTGATCTATTTCCTTCAACTGCTTCTACATTATCTTATCATCAACCTGCAACACACTCTGAGTGACACAAAATGTTTCACTCCGCATGGTTATAATGTGTGTTGTCTCTTTCTTACAAACTGTCTTTTCTTGATGAGTTTTATTTTTTGGCGCATGTTGTTTCTGGTGCACTGTAGTCAGTTGTAGTTGGTCCAATGTATCCTTAATATATGAAAACTTCTTGAGGCTCTCCTCTCAGTGCTTCTCATGATCATCCCATGCCTCTATCATGTGGTCATTTACTTTATTTGTGACCATCTATGCATCATCTTCTCTCAATTTGAATTCAGGAACGCTCTTATGTGCCTTCATATTCTTACATTGTCTTACTACCTGCAATATTTTCCTATTCATGGGAAGTGTCTCTATCTGCATTGTAGTAGTTGGTATGTTTATGTCAGGGATATCTCCTCCTCCTAGTTCTTCCTACATAGAAAAAATTGTCTCCTTTTGTGCTCCTCCATTTCTAACTTCTACATAGTCCTTCTCCCATGTTGAGAGATTTGGGATATGGTTCTTTTGTCTTGGATTTCTAACTGTTGTGATTCCCCCTGTTTCCTTCATGCACTCTATTTTATTCCTTGTATTCGTTGTTGGGTTGTTTTATTTTTACGACTAACTAGCTTCTACTTATTGCTTAACTTTTTGTACCTTCCTGTAAATCACTGGTACTTTCCATTCTTTAGGCTAGTCTTTCATGGCCCACTAGACTTCTTCTCCTATCAAACAATATCTCATATGTAACCAATTATTCTTCGGATCCCTCTTGGCCTGAATCCACATATTGTGTCTATACACATGAAATCTAGCTATTCTTTGATGATCTTCCACCATTGTTGGTGGTATCCTCCATGTATCAACCACCTTCTTCTGCATCTCATCAAAATACATAGAAAATATGCTAGCATTTTCCTTCCTTTATTTTGCATATGAGGTGTTCCACAATGTTGTATACTTCATTGTGCAACACTTTCCAGGCCTCGAGTAAAATCTGTTGTATTTGGGTTCTCCCCAACCCACCAAAGATATCAATATAATCAACCATGCATAATGGAACTTTGTTCCCAGATCTTGTGCATCCTTGTAGTTATCCAAAAATAATTTCAGTAAATATAGAGCCCATCTAAGTAGACTACCCTTCATGCGCTACACGACTGCTGCTATAACTCTTATTAGTGCTCATTCCTTGCGACATTTGCTTAACACCTTACAAGACATAAACTTGGTTTCCAATATGTTTGTTTGTTCACTAATTATGTTAATTATCAACCCTATGGATCCTCTCTCAGTCCTATATTTCTTCTTAACCTCCTCTCCTAAGGATTTCTCCTTTGTATTTTCATCTGAATATTTTTTTGTCTTTTCTCCATCTATTGGAACACCTGTGTTTTCTGCAATTAAATATGCATCTATTGATACCTTCCTTTCCATCCATAGAACACCCCCATGCACCAAGGACAATAGTTGTTTCACACAGTTATTTATGTCCTTGCCTCTCCCAAAGTGGGGAATTTACAACAGGTTCATGATACCTGTGTTATATTATCCCAAAATCCACTAATTGAGCTCCAAAATTGGATCTCATTTAAGACCTATTCCTTTTCTATCCATATATACTTATGGTGCAAATTCAAAGAAATTTTTCATGTTTGCAATATCATGGTATGCATACTTCAATTTTTCCACACATCCTAATATGTTAGGAAGGATCGTGACTCCTTGGGGTATGTGCGGTAGTGTTAGTATTACTTCTTTCTATTTGAGCAGTGATCTTTGTACCTTTTGTTTTCCCTTTGTATTCTATGTCGTTGTTGATGGCCCTACTTCTTGATGTGCATCCTCTTTGTCTTCTGCATATGAATTTTGTTGGACTATGATATCCTCCACCTGTACCTTTTCTTCTGACTACTTTGTTTGGTATGCAATAGGTTGTTGTGATGCTTCAGTCTATGCTCTGGGATCATCTGATTAAATTCACTCATCATCTCCCTTATTCATCTGCTATGGTGATCCTAATCCAAGTTGTTGTTTGAGGTTTTGTATGTCATTTTGTGGGTCGAATTCCATTTCTTCTATTACTGCATCTTATTCTTCAACCATGGTAAGATTAACTAGTTTAATAATGGGATATGGTATTGCATCCACATCTACTATTCATTCTGGCTATATAGGGTTTTCTACCTCGAATGCTTGCTCCTATGGAGATCTCATTGCGTTGCATGTTTTCCTTGTGGTATGACTGGAAGATCCAACCTTTGGTGGTGCCATTCTACTAAATATCGAAGTTCTTTCCTTGAATTTGCACTGAACACTCAAAAATACCTGCTCACACTGAGTTTTAACTCCTTAGATCTTGTCTGCACAATGCCACAATGAGTCTTTCCTTGAAATTTTTCTTATTTTATAAGTCTCGTCATAAATGCTCTGTTGTGTTGTACTTTTTCGATCATCAGTTTTCCTCTTTCCGGCTGCTTTCTATTTCAACATGCTGCATTTTCTATTTTTTCCCATTTTTCTAGCATTCAATGTCTTCAAGTTCCATCATAAAACTTTCTAGTTTTTACTACGCGCTATATCATTTAACTTCCTGTTTACCACTTATCCATATTCTACATATTTTTGTATTTTTCTCATTTTTCCACTTTTTTCTTTTTTTTTCTCTTTTATCTCCTACCATATACACTATGTAGAGTTCTATTTTTTTGTACCCTGACTAATCAGGGTTACTGGGTAGACTGTATCTATATAGTTTCAGTTGAATACCATTCACCAATCCTTGAATCTCTTTTCTTACTAGATAATGCATCTGCACAACATCTCCATCTATGATAAACTTTATCTCATATGTCTCGAGCTAACGTATCCTAAATTTTCCTGGGATATGAAAATATTTACTACCATAGAGAAGAACCATATCTTCTTCTTAATATGTATGTCATGCAAATATTTGTCCTTTTATTTTTGTACTTCATGATGGAAATCAACCATAATCCTCTCTTATTCTAATTCAATGAGTTGAGACAATAGTTCTTAAGATGTACCTCTTTCTATCATATTTTTAATGGCTACAATGCACATACTAGGTATCAAATAATCTAAAGGGACTACTTATCCCTATCCATACACCAATCTGAAAGGTGTATGCCTTGTAATTTTTTTGCATGTAGTTATATAAGCCCATAATACTGCTGGTATATCCAGATCCTAATCATCCATGTTCGCATTATAGATATTAGTTAAGGAATTCTCCAATATCGTGTTAAATGCTTCCATTGTTCCATTAGCCTAAGGATGGTATGGAGTTCCCTGATGATGGTGTATCATTTCTTGGATGGTACTATTGATAAAATGAGTTTCGTGATCACTCATAAAAATTCTAGGGAATCCAAATTACATTGTAATTAGTTTCTGAAACAAGAAGTGCAATGTAGTCTTTGTGCTACAATATTTTACTAATGTTGCCTCAACCCATATGGTTAAATATTTTGTCACTATAATGATTTACCTTACTCATGATATTCTAGTAAGAGTTACTAGAGGTATTAATGGAATTTCATCCCTCGTGGATGGCTTTCCAAACCTCTGAAAGACATCACAATTATGACAATATGCCTTTTCATCTTTAGAAATCGATGACCACCATAGTCTCATGCACAATATCTTCTGTGCAATAGCCTTACCTTCATAGTGTCCTCCAACTATTCCTTCATGTGATTCTTCCAATATGATAGGACGTTCATGTTCCATAACAAATCTCCTTAAAATATTGTTTGCACCTAGTTTATACAAGTGTCATGCAATAAGTTGGTAATATGTAGCTCTAAATACCAAATTATTCTTCTATGTAGTATTATATTCCTTTGGGAAAAATATTGTACAAAAAAAATTAGTGATGTCAACATCATATTCAACAACAATATACGCTCAAAAGATTTGTGCATCAGAAAAATTATCCTCCAAGCTACTTGGTTCCTCTCCATTATTTATCCTAGACAGGTGATCTGGCCCTGTATTCAGTCTCCGAAGTTTCACAACTATTTCAAAATCAAACTCTTGAAATAACAACAACCATCTACATATTCTNNTCAAAATCAAACTCTTGAAATAACAACAACCATCTACATATTCTTCCCCCAAACATTGGCTTGTTGACCAAATATCTAAGAAGAAAATTATTTGTGAACATTTTAAAATGCTGGCCTAACAAATAATGTTTGGACTTGTGCAATGCATAAACTATAGTCAAACCTTCTCTTTCTATTGTGTTGTAATTCATTTCTGAATCTAATAGTTTCCTACATGCAAATGTTATTGGTTGATCTATGTCACCTTCATCTGGATGTGTTATTATTGCTCCAAGTTCTATTAAAGATACATTTACATGAACATGGAATTCTTTTGACCAATCTGGAAACACTAAAATTGGTATGTCAACATTTTCTCCTTCAAGATTTCCAAACTCTATTGGCACTCGGTATTCCATTAAAGCGTGATATCCTTCTTTAATAGTTTATCCATGGGTGTAGTGTCAAGTGATTTCTATGCTATTGAATTCAACATAAAATTTTCAACCCAGGGCTTGTAAGCTTCTAGGTGCAAGCACAATATATGAAGGATGAAAGAAAACTAACCTAATCTAATGATTGGAAAAGAAATATATGAAGGATGAAAGAAAACTAACCTAATCTAATGATTGGAAAAGAAACACATGACTGAACTTGAATTGCATGAAATAAATGAAAGCATGAAATTTCAGAAATTAAACCTGATTGAGAAAGCATGAAATTAAATTGCATGACATAAACAAAAGCACAAAATTACATAAATTAATCTTGGTTGAGAAAGCCTGAAATTGAATTGCATGACATGAAAGAGAGCATGAAATTACACGAATTAAAACTGATTGAGAAAACATGATACTATACAAAGGAAAGATCATGTATAACATAAATAACAAATAAAAAATGACAAACATATGTGAGCTCACATAAAATCTATATTAACAACTCAAAATAAGATATCTATTATGGAGAAATCGACCTAAAACTCTATTAGAACATGTTGAAATCCATGACTAACTCATTATCTCAAGAGAAAAGACTAACCATATGATTCTTCACTTTCTCTCTTCTTCCCTTCCTCTCCTCCCAAAATGAGGAGAGAGCCCTCTTATTTATACATGAGTGCCTTGAAAAAAAGATAAGAAACTCATAATTACAATTCTAGTTTTCTCTCAAACAATTTTCTATATTTACAAAATACTTATCCATTCAAATCCCCTCCACTTTTATCTCAACCAATTTTCTATAATTATGAAATACTTATCCCTTCAAATCATCTCCACTTTTCTCTCAACCAATTTACTATAATTACATAAATTCTCTCATGATATTCCTCCTTGAAATTAGCTTGAATTATCTCCTTAAAATTGTGAAAAGATGCATAAAACATTCGAGAAACTTTTGAATACTCCTTGGTTGAAAGCTTCAAATATCCCTACATTAAAAAGTTCAAACAAATCTTTGAGATATATATGAAAAATATGTCATTTTTCTAATATTTAATCACAAATTTTATTTTAATACTAAAATAAATTATTTGGAAAATAATAAGGTTAAACCCATATTTAAGTATGAAAATGGTATTAATGAGTGTTTTATGTAGTGGTAGAATATGGATAAATGTGAAGAATGGTGAAGGTAAAGAGGATGAAAATGCGACAATTTTGAGACTCAACATTCCCCCCAACTAGACTTGTTGCATGTCCTCATGCAACCTTGCATAAAAAAAATTGTTCTCAATATTTGCTTTGTGTGATTATATATTTTTTTGAACAATAAAGAGGATAAAAATCCCCACCCCCCCAACTGATCTAGTTGGATGTCGTCATGCAACCCTGCATGGTTATTCTGTGGGACTTGTGGCTTCTTAATGAAATCATTCCATGATCTGAAATGCATAAGTGACAATGTTTCTCTTATGGTTGGTTCTTGTGTGACAACCATGAATTTAAAAAATGTTGGTTCTTGTGTTAAGAACATTACTTGTGTTTTTGCTGCAATACATAATATTTGAAAGCATACATGCATTGAAAATGATGAACCATCAATGTACATTAGAATGCATTTTCTTCATGTTATGAATCATGCCAAAATAGAGAAATATTTGGAATCAAGGTGAAACAAAGTGTAGTTTGGAAGAGACATGTTGATCAATGGTAAGTGAGATGACATGTGGAAAATGAAATCAAATGGTAATGAATATGCCCCCCCCAACTGAAGATGTGTTATGTGTACGAAAAGGAGAAAGGCAACAGAACATGGTGAGGGAATTTTCCAATGCATTCATTCTAGCATGTAAAATGATGAACCATCAATGTACATTAGAAATCCTTTTCTTCATGTTATGAATAATGCCAAAATAGAGCAATATCTGGAATGAAGGTGCAACAAGGTGTAGTTTGGAAGAGACATGTTGGTCAATGGTAAGTGAGATGACATATGGAAAATGGAATAAAATGCTAATGAATATAATCCCCCCCTCAACTAAAGATGTGTTATGTGTACGAAAAGGAGAAAGGGAAAAAACATGGTGAGAGAATTTTCCAATGCATTCATTCTATCATGCAAGGAATTGCATGATTAAAGTTTAGAAAACAACATACCTCCACTAACCCAAGAAGTAGATGAACCATGCAAGAGGGATGTAGCTTTCACTAGATCAGGAAAAATGTGATTGTTTTTGTCACTACAACTAGATCATGGGATGTGAAGTGAAGGAATATGAACTGCTGATTGGTTGTATGAATCAAAACATGAAGTCTGAAAGTGGAATTGTGGTACTCTCATATGGCTGGAAAACAACTGCTGCAACTATTGATGGAGTCATGGAAAAGTGTATAGTCTTCACCCGTTGTGAAACCTAGTGGTACAATTCTATTCATGTGAATGAATGTGTCGATGTCGAGCATGAAAACAAGTCATTGGATTACCGACCCTTTGGCAACCAAATATTCACAACAATTTTATCATTGTAAAATTCCATCTTCATGGGATGAATTTTTTTGTAGCTGCCTCTTTCTCCTTGAAAAGATTTCTATCATCTTTTTTTTTTGAAAATTTCATTTGATTAGTCATGTGTATTAGTTCACTATTTTTATCCATCGTTTCTCTTATTCAATTTCATGACTATAAGCATGAAATTAGAACAAGCTTTGGTTGAGGGAATCATACAGTTTGTGGATTTTTATTTTGCAAATGGGATAACACCTAAGGGAATCTAATATTTTCATAAACCTTAAAGATTGCAAACCTATCATTTTATTGGTTGATCCCTTACCGTAGTGCATGCATTATTCTCCTTGGTTTATGACTTAGGCATTCTACTACTTGATTGTTTTAAGTTTCACATTGTCATATCTATGAGCACACATCAAACTAAACTTTGGTTTATTTTTGTAATTTGAATCCTACCCCTTGCAGTCATATCATAGTCTTGTTGTCCTGGTACAAGAATAACATCCATACCTTCAAAAATTACTCCTTAGTCCCGCATAGAACAAACATGCATTCATTGTTTTAGGTGGTAAGTTTAAGTTTTTGGGGTTTGGAAGTCACTTGACAAAGTGGTTTTCATTTTTTCTTTTCCTCCTATTTTACCTTTGAAAATATGGCTCTTGTAGTAGTGCAAATCCAAATGGCCCTTAGGTTTTACACATTCATGATTATACAACATAATTCAAATCTGTAATTGTGTAACAAAGACATGGTTTTGCAAGATGAATTATGAGCAAACGGTTATGGATTTGGAAAAACCGTTTAAAAAACATTTATGAAACAAGGTCTTTTACCTTCCACGCGAGCAGTTTCTTCAGAAACAAACCTATATCAGAGGTATGCTTTGTTTTCTAAATAGCAATTTCTCAGAAAAATGTATTTCATTTGAGGAATTTATTTTTTCTTTTTCCTCTCTGTGGATTTGAAATCCTACAGAAAATGGCTAAGTTCTATCAGAGATAGAACCTAAGCTCATAGTCAATCTTTTTCCATCATGCCCTCATCCAAATTCTCGTGGTTTCACATTTATCTAAAGTTGGGGACAATTGGGAATTTTTTGTGTATAGAAGTGGGTTTACCCTACCTGAAAATGAAACATATTTAGCTCTGCATTCCAGTTAACCTCTTAGTTACTGTCGACCAAACCCCTATGTGGAAAACCTATAGGTCAATCTACAACAAGTCCCTGCATCTATAAAAGAAGCCAAAACACCTATAAAATCTTTAGAAGAGATTTTGTATGACCTAAAGGATAAAATCCTTGTTGTCCCTAATCCTGAGAAAATTTAGGTTGATTCAATTGAAATTGATAAAAATAAACACAATAGGCAAGAGAGAGAAATGATTTGGGAATGTGATCATTAAAATTTCAAAAAAGTTCAATACAATTATAAATTCAAACCTATCTGATGCCTTTGTCAAATTTATGAAATGGTAAATAACTGTTTGTTTTCTTTTTGGATTTGATTCTGTTTGAGAAATAATAGTTAGATTCATTTTTTATTTTATTGTTATTTTGAGACTAGCTATAGAATCAAAAGATTATGTAGCTAGTGTGTTTAAATTATTTGTTTGAATTATTATCTAAATTTTGATTTTATTTTATCTTTTCAGGTAAACAATAGATTATGGTGCTATGTTTAAGGAAAGGAATCATGGGCTAAGCGTTCAATAGATTAGTTATTTCTCATTTTGAAAAAACAATGTCATTAATACAAATATTTTTTTTTAAAGAATCCAACTGGAGTATCTTTTGTTATTCTATTTTTGTAAAACAATTTTTTTTTCCATATATCTTCCTCTATCTTGCATGATAGGAGGTAATAGATCCAAGACATGTTTAAATAGAGATGTTTCCTAGTGTTAGGGATGTTTTCTTGGACCTGAGAATGGACATATATTTTTGAAATTATACGAGAAAGCAGTTTTCTATTTGGATTTAGACCTGTGTAAACTCTGGAGTCTTTTATCATTGTCTTCTCATGTATTTTCTTGATATGAAATGTTATTTTTGTCGAATTATCTTCAGGGATGATTTTAAGGATGGAAATTTATTTTTAAATGTAGAAACCTTGGCGAATCTTACTAATCCTTCATATGTCA
>CBVK0103534192.1:0-10370 GCA_900067695.1 Picea abies
GGTTTCTTGAGCATACAATTGTTAATGATTGATAAAATCGTATGTAATAAATAATTTAGGAATTTCCTTTATGCTTGTAATGTTTTAAATTAATTTCATTTCCAAATTTACAAGCATGGATAAATCTTATGTTTTGGTTGTTTCTTTAAGCATCACATCAATGTATATTTCTTATCTCATAATAATAATATTGGTTTAGTTCTTTTAGATTTTTCTGTTTTGATACTGCTGGTACAAAAACCAGTAGGTTCCTGTACCAACAGTACATAAATTTAAATATTTTTTGAGGGTACTTTTTGCAAGATATTTTTCAGAATATTTTAGCTCCAGCATACTTCATTTCCCTCCTTCAGTCAACATGCACCGGTTCCACATATTCCTCTTTCATATTGCAACAATTTTGTATGCCAATAAGAGTTTGCATGAGGACATGCAAACCAACAAGCGCAGGGGAGAGAGATATATAAGGAGTATCAACAAATCAACATTCATCATCTCTCTCCTAGATATCCATCATTTCTCATCCTTTCTCCACTTTATCTTCAAATTTCAGTAGTCTATGTCATGATTCTGTAGACATTTCATCCTGTTTTGCATAGTTTCCACGTCAACATGCATTCAAATTCAAAGCAAGGGTAACTTGAGGTAGAACTGGTACAAATATTTTTAATTTACTAAGCATTTGGAAAACATGATGCATAACCACTATTACCCACTCTATGCTCCATTATGCATTATCACAACTACTCAATAAATTTTCCATCTTCACTCCACTTGTCATAATAAACAATATATTCTGATGATAAGACCAAGTAATGAAAAGGAAATATATGGTATAAAAATACAAAGCAACATCTATAGTGTCTTCTCTTTGTACATCATAAATCATTCTTAAGTCATCTCAAAGATGATGAAATAATTGTTGCTTATCCAAAAAAAAGAACCACAAAGTAAATATTGGTGTTAAAATTGATGTAAGATACATAGTATAAAGATGTCCAAGTTCATATGACCACCATCACCATCATTTATAAACCATTCTCCACATGCACACCATTCACCATCACTATGATACCACATCCATTGTGTGTCCTCCATTTTTATGATAATTTTTTTTCTCTATTTGAAATTCAATCAGTGATATTTTCCAAAGTGTCGTTCCATAAGAACCAACACATACACAAAAAAACAATGTCACGTAAATCTATAAGCATAGTATCATAATTTCTTCACCTTGTTTGCATGAGAACATGCAAATCCTTGGGTTTGGGGGTGTGTTGGGCTCCAATTTTGTCATATTTTCCTCCATACAAATACACTCATCATTACACCTTCTCCCTACATTTCTTCCATTATATATCCCTAATTACACCATAAACCTCCAATATCTCATGTTATTCATCATATGTGGTTAATACATAATTTTCCATACTTGTAGTGATTAAAAGGATTATTATACAATAGTTTTGTTGATGATGGTTTTACCCTATGTTTCTATTTCCAAACAACATGTTCCCACACTAGAAGTCATCTGGTACCTACACTAAAGTTCATTTGGTACTCACACTCCAAGTCATTTGGTACCAGGAGGTTCTATAGCCAACTAGTACCTGCAGATTCATCTAGTACCCATGCTCCATGTCATCCGGTACTCAAAATCCATGTCATATGGTACTCACAATTCAACTCATCTGGTACTAAAATGTTCCAGGCCATCTGGTACAAACATCAACAATCGTCTAGTACTCGACTATAGTAAAAACATTGGAATGCTTCTAGAGGAAAATCGAGGACATGGGTTTTGTCCATAACGACATCTAACTATGGAAACATTAGTTAGAATTAACCCAGTCTACACATGTGGACCTCCATCTCAAGGGGAATGATTCTTCCAAAATTAGTAAAAACCTCAAACTGCCAACTTGTGTCTTGATTTCTGTGCAAATGGTATTAGATCCATAAATTCTAAGATATGGGTTTTGTCTAAAATTTGAAAAATTGAGTAATGCATGGGAATTTTTCAAAATTTGAATTAGGTTGGAAGATATGGGTGGATCCCTAACTCGAATCTGCCCAAATTACAATAAAACCCAGATTTTTGGGATTTCTGTCTAAAACTGTAAAATTTGAAATCTGAGCATTGGGATTTAGTCCCATCCACTCCTCAATGATATTTCATGTATAAATAAGCCTCATAGGGCTATGGAAAAATCCAGTTATCATTATGGTAATTCTTTTGTAATGAATATTACGGTGTCATAATGACAATGCCAAGATGGTAAGAGACATAATTTTTTGAGTTTGATGAAATGAAAGTGTTGTTGTTCATGTGCATGGTTCCAAGAATTTGAGTGATTTGATTGTATTCAAGAAACACTCACCACCTAGGAAGGGCCCATCAGTCTGGGTAAGTGTTTCTATATTCTATTTTCTTGGTAGATTACAGGTCAATTTTTGTGTGTTTATTTCATTACAAGTCAATTTTTTTTTTTGTTATCATTTGAGTTAAAGTTTTGTTATTTTTTGATTTTATGTAATTGCATTAAATGGATGAATTTAGACTCATATAACATTTCTCACTTGAGTACATTATTACACTTCTTAAGCTTTCAGTTTAGTCTGTACTCCTTCCATTACTTATGTGTTCTTATATTTATGCATATCCTTTCAATGCTTTGTTTCTATTCTTAATTAATTGTGGACAATGTTCCCTTACTTCCATGCAACACTCTCATCTATTTAATCATTCAAACCACCCTTTGCATCTATAATTTTCCACCATTTATTTTCCATCCTACTCACACATAAAAACCTATTATTCAATTCGCATATCCATTCATCTATTCTATGTTGTCTCAAACAATGTAAAACAAAGTTGTTTCATTTTCTATATATATCACCTTTCTATTCTATATTCACCTCATATTTCCTCACACGATTCGCTCCTTAGTTTTCAATTTGATTATACATTACAATTAGTTAATTACAAGAGAAGAACATTGTCATCTCTCCTTCAATTTATGTGTATTATTTATTGAGTTTAAATGTTGCCTTCACATCTCAGTTACACAGAAAACCACTTCATGTTCTAATATTCATTGTTTCCATGCCATCCCTTTCTTTTTCCTTTACTTTATTGATGTATTCATTTGACGAGTGGTTTTGAGTTTAGGATGTGTGATTTTACATTTAATTAATATTTCTATAGTTTAAGTCTGGATTGCTTTAATAATTACTTATGTTCTTAGTCAATTTTGTTTTTCCACTGTTCTTTACCAGTCTACACTTATTTCTACACTAGTTTCCTCTCTTGTTTTTGTTATTGATGAATTCTTTTGTTGTCATTTTGTAGGATAGAATTTAATCTTCCCATTTTAGGATAGATATTTGGAATAATTTTTTGATCACATAGTTTTGTTTTAGTATTTCATTTTGTTTGGATTATTATTGCAATCTTGTAATTTAAAACACCAACGAACATATTAGAGGTATAACTCATAAGATATTTTCTTCCCGTGTTGGAATTCTTCCCAAGGTGTTAGTTTATTTCCTGTCATTTGAATTTATTTCCATTTGCTTGTTTCTTTTATTTCATTTAAGTGTGAATCCACTATAGGAAATAATCATTGAAGGACAAAAAACTTAAGTAAGCTTCTCACGATTAATCACACGAACATCACCTTGAGTGCATGAAAGACTGTGATCTAATCCTTTATAGTACTATGCTATTCATGTGTCCTCATGATGAATCCTTAGTGTTAAGTTCCTGTAATGTGGGTTTGAATATTGTTTTGTTTGCTTTAGATTAGGCTAGACTAGGCTCTGATCCCTCATTTCATGCTCCTGAACCTTGAATATTATGAGCCTTGATTGATAATTTAATGTGCGAATTAATAGTACATATATTTATCCACATAGAGTGATTGGGAGAAAAAGTGCTCGAAGGTATCATGATGATGTAATTCATTAAGGAGATGCATGTGATAAGGGAGTGGGTATATATATAGGACTTCCTATTATGAAAGAAGTATCGTCCAGTGCTCTATATAACTGTAGAATGGTAAAGAGAGAAACTTGGGTGGCCATGAATATTGATACCCTAGCTATTGGTGAGGAAGGATGCTTGGATGAATTCAAATGGAACTATGATTCTAGGTTGTATTATGTTGATTGGAGGAGATGATCATTATGAAACAAAAAAAATATAATTATTTTGTAATGATGAATGTGGAAAAAAAAAATTAAGTGGTAATAGCTTGGTCAAGTCCCAACATGCCATGACAAGTGTGCCTAGCATGAAAGGTAATAATAAAAAAATCAATGCAAGGATGCATTGTGTGAAAATGTGACCATGGGAATTGTCACATTGAGTTAAAGTTCAACTAATATTTGAATCACATGTGATTCAGCCTATCATGTTGAAATGAAGAATGAAGAACGAATAAGGAATGATATTTCCTTGAACAAATGAATCTGATGCGATTGTTATATTGCACTAGTTAAGGATTGTTTGTGATGCCATTGATATGCGCAAGAGAATATATGCATGTACACAGGGAACTAACAATTTGTTTGGCTGGTGAAGAATGAATTGTAGGAACTAGGGGTCTTGGACATGGATGTGTTGTAAGCCCATAAGGAAGATCAATGTCTATCAGCTATGAAATATCCAAACTACTATGAGAAGGAAATCTCATGCTTGTGGGATCTGGTTCCTACATGGAGCAGAACTGAAAATAGAAATGTGAAACTTAAAATATGTGGGTGATAGATTTGAAATAATTTTGATCAAAATAATGAAATAATCTCACGAATTTTTGTATGTATGTGATATAGGTGAGAGGAAAAATATATGTTTGGGGAGGACCTGTTATCACACAATTTGTACTTGCCCAAAGTTCAAATGCAAGTGAACAATAAATTGGCATAAAAGGCAGTTGTCATATCACTGTCACCTAAACAAGACACCTCTTTCTGTTTAGGGGTAGTACCCCAGGGGAGACGTCCCCGATGAACTAGGGGTTTGAGAAGGCTAAGGTAAGAGTATCAAAAGATTCCCCCACTCTCACAAGTCACTCTGATTAGAAATCCAAAAAGGTTTTAATAAGATAAAGCGAAGATTTGCTTAAGTGTACCTTCCCAGAACAAGACAACAAGAAAAACACTATTTTCAAGTACCAATTGATGTTAGGGCTTCATAAAACCATGGAATTTAAATAAAATCATAAGTTGATATAAAAGACAAAGCAACATAATTGTTTATAAAAACAATGTATATATAGCAATAACTTCACAATTATTCCTTAATAAAGATTCAATAATGACCCAAATGATAACCTAAAATTGACAATATGCTAGTATTTGTAAGAAGCAATGAAGGCAATGCGAAATCAGCTCTAACACTTTCTTTTAAGATGTTTTTCCTACTCTCATAGATGGTTGTAGCTATATTTTTCAACAACAACAGGATATTTAGTAAGTTAGTTTAATCTAAGGTTATAAGTGGTTAGTAAAGATCTTGAAGTAGATGGTTTAAAGGTTTTTTTAATCAATCAATCAATTGTAAGGTACAAACTAGTGCCTTTAGGGTAAATGGAGTCACTTTTGTAGCGACAATTCTTAGGAGAAACAAATGTTAATGGGTGAGCCAAAGACAAGAGAGAGGATGGTTGAGGTTTTAGTAACCTAAGTCCTTAATCATCCAAAACCCTAGAAGGAAAAATATACTAGGAAGTAGGTAACCCTAGGCCCTAGTGATTTTTCTTCTTCTTTAGGTCAAGCTTGAAATAAAAATGAAAGCTTAATGAAGCAATAGTACTAAAGTGATACTAAGGTATGGATCTAGTATATCCTTCAATGGAGGTGTCTTCTAGCAAAATCAACTAGGTGGAGAGATACTTGATATGGAGGTCATAGCATTCAAAAGAAAGAAGGATTGCATATTTCTACTTTAATTCACCAAGAATAATCTAGTCACAAGTCATAGTTGAAGACTTTCCACCATGAAAATGCAAAAATACACCAATAGAAGCTCCCTCCAAGAGGTGTGCACCACTTAGTTCAACCAATAAGCCTAAAAAGAGGTTGAATTTAAGACCTCACACTTGTGTGAGTGAAAGATGATGAATAAAAACGAAAGTTTGATATATTATTTATACAATACAAATGACCTTTAATTACATTTTAGGTAAAACAAAAGCTGACATGGAAAGTTTACATAAATCTAGTTTTACATAAAATTTACAATAAAAACCCTAATTTTATCCTTTTAGGGTGATTTCTTTCCCCTCCTAGGGTGATGTTGGCTCCCCTCTTGGAATTCTAGGCTTCCAAAGTGAAATGTTGGGGCTCAAAACCCCTCAAAAATTGCCACACATGCCAATGAAAGACGTTCTCATGCATAATACCCCAACTGGATGTCATCAAGGCTCTAGATGATGAATTCAGGGGCCTTCAAGGGAAAACGTCATGGTGTGAGGGTAAGACCCCTTGGGTCTAGGCCTGCCAAAGTGCCTCTAGTGGAACTTCCTTCCTTTTCTTTGGTGCAAGCCTTTGGTATCCCTCTACCCTTGGCTAGGGTTTCAACATCCATCTGGTGGTATTTTATCCCTATGGAGGTCTAAGATAATCATCTCCCCATATGTACTTGTCCTTTGGGTATAGTCCTATAAAAACAAAAATCACTCCCTCCATGGGCTCATATTTGATAGGGATCATAACAATGCCAATAACATCTAATAATCAAGTTACCCAAACATGTGCATAAAACCCCTCTTTTCCCAGACAAGTGCTCAAAGATGTTATGCTATTCTACAACCCAGGTTTGGAGAGGTTTTCGGGATGTCCTATTGGGATAATTCTCCTTAGGTGTGGGGTGTTTCTAGTTGAAGACCAATATAGGTCATGTAAATGCATGAGACTATGTGGGGGATGCTTGGACAAGGGGTGCAGTGATAATAGGGAAATGTAGGTCTTACCTGTGGGTGCCACTGTAGAGGGTGAGTTGCAACTTGTCATGGATGCAATTATTTCCTATCTCATTCAATTCCTTTTTACTCTTTGTCTTATTTCCTTTTATTTCAAGAGAATAGTTGGAGGACACTGCCCTGGCATGGTGACCAATGGTGACAATGTTACCCACAGGCATTTCACGGAGATGATAAGGTTGGATCATGTTGAGGCCCCCTTTCTCTTGGCTATGCCACCAAGATCCACTACCCTGGCATAGTGACCATATGAATAGTAGTGTCATATGCCGACATTTCCATGGACCTAATAGGTTGGCTCATGATTAGACCCCTATCCAAAAGCTAAGTCTTGAATTTTATTTTATTTCATGGTTCCCCCTTTTCTTCTTGATGAGAAGCTTTTTATTTCTTTCTCAGGGATCCCTAGGTGAAGCATCTCAAGGTTTGATTTTGGATTTTAACTTTTTCCATATACTTTTACCCTCTGGGCCTTTATCCCCTTCTTCCCACAAGGTAAGGTAGCCTTTATCCCCTTCTTCCCACAAGGTAAGGTACAACCCTTACTAGCTTGTAAAACCCAATGCTCAAACCAATGTAGGGGATAGATGAGATGGAAAATGATGAAAATTGATAAGTATGGAAGTAATGGACAATGACCTTTCATATATCCACCCAGTGGAAACTCGTTCCTAAGGGAACCATATTGCTAGGACACTCTTTCATCCCCCTGAGGTATGGGCAAGTTAAAAGGAATAATGTACAAGAAAATGTCATGAAGCAAGAGAGAATTTAATGCACATATTCAAATGTTTTGAGAATCAGAGTGACACATACCATGATACTCAGGCTCATTACCTCATGGAATAAGAACCATTATCACTTCATAACTAGGTCGATGGGATGGATGATTTTGTTGTTGATAGATGGGAGGTGCTAAAGAAAGGATGGGCCCTCCATGGCCAAGATCAAGTCAATATGACTCTTGGTACTCCATGTCTAGGACCTTTAGGCCTCGAGACATAATATCCTTAGGTATCCCTAGGATATGGGATAACATTTGGCTCCAACTTGGGGAAATGTGTTGACCATCGAGTGCATGAAAACATAATCATCTTTGGTTTTAACCATGACCTGATAGATCTCAACATAAATGATCAGTAATCACTTGGGGTGGTGATATCACCCTTGGCTCATATATGATAAAATGAAATACAAGTATGCAATCATATATACAAATGGAAGTACAACTACTCTAGCATGAAATGCATATGGTATATACAATGAATGAAAATGAACACCTACTTACCTGCACTTACCTGTGAAGTCAATTCTTTTCCCCATGATGGGGTTTGAGGAGGTGCCCACTAATTGGTAATGGACATCTTATTTCTTCCAAAGTGGATAAATAGTAGGCATCGTTCATTGACTTCCGTCTGACTATGAAGGGTCCAAGCCATAATTTTTCATTCCCTTTGACATTAGTAGGCTCTCCCTTCTTTGTATCCCACATCCAGACTGTATCTCCCTCTTGTTAATCCTTGGTCTTAAATTTGGTTGTTTCTTGTATAACTCTAGTATATTGTCTTGAAGGAGGAGGGTGGGATTCTGCTATGAATACTTCCTGTTGGGGTGGTCATATCAATATGTCATATTCTCCTTTCTTTAATAACTTTACATTTCCAACCTCTTTTTCCTTATATTTCTCTAGGAGTTACTAATACTCTTCCTTCTTCATCCATTGTATTTGATCAAAGTCTTCCTCTAAAGTGAAAGGAAAATCATCAGGGGAAAATACAAGAATAATTTCTTTGATTGGTTCATGTGTTTCACTAGTTCCAATATCATCACCAATTTCTCTTTGATTGGTTCATGTGTTTCACTAGTTCCAATATCATCACCAATTTCTTGCACATGGACCTTGTTCATTAGCACATTTGGGAGGCGGATTATTGTCCCATCATTCATCGGCACGTTAATATAAGTGAGATCCATCTCTAATGTGCCTCCCATCATTGCAACAAACTTCCTGGACAACAACATTCCCCATACATCTGTGACATCCACTATCACAATATCCATGTGGATTACTCTCTTGTGGTATCTTCCAAGGCATACTTCACCATTTTCAACTACCCCATGAGTGCGTATGGCCTTGGATTCAAAACGACACACATTATTATAAGGTCATGTGACATTTAGGCCTAATTTTTCCATGACCTTCAAAGACATCATGTTAGCACCTGCCCTTGAATCAAGCATATAGTTGTTAAGGAATTTTTCATTAATTAAGAAGGTCATGAAGAAATATGGGAATCCATCACATTGAAACCTAATGTGATCCACTTGTAACATTATAGGAGGGTCCATTGCATCATCTGAAATTTTGAAAAAAAAATTGAACCTTTCTTTTACAGATGGGACTTTGATCACTTCCCTTAATGGAATGGTCACGTGCATTTTTTCCAGTGCACCTTAAAAATCAAAGTTCAAATTCACTTTTTCAGTCTTGGGAGGATTCTTAAGAAGAAGTATGTTCATAGGTGGAGGTCTTGTCTGTGAAATTGCAAGACTAATATAGAGAGGTTGGTTCATTCTTGTTTCCCTATTGTACACTTGGAATTCTTTCTTCTTCAACTTTTCTCTCTACTCGTGGTCAAGGTTATTTATCACCTCCATCCTAGCCTTCCTAGATGCTTCCTTTATTCCTTCTTGATTTTCTTCAAGTGTGACATTAAGGAAATATTTATGACTTTCAACAATATGGTTATCAACGTTTAATTGGTCATGATCACTATTTTTGAAAGGACACTCATGCTCCCAATGTGACTCTCTACACTGTAAGAACTAAGGTTTTTCATCTACTACGTTTATAGGGGCTAAAGTATTGGGGACCTCTTGATCATTCTTTGGTATAAATAATTGATTCCCTTTCTAAAATTTCCCTTTGTAAGGAACCCTAGGATCTTGTTGCTGATTTCTTTCTAGATTGACAATCCTATTCATCATTAGTTCTTAATTTTTTACAATGCCATCTACAATCAGTTGTAGCTTTTCCAAGCTAGTGCTAATGTCTGAGGTAGCTTCAACATTGTGGACTATCTTAGGTTTAGCATCCATTCTAACTCTTGGGGCTGAGAAAGGCTCAAATCTATATGACGATAGGTTTTATTCAATCCTTGTAGCTACGTATTGGGATTCTTGGACTGTTTTATGGGCTTTATCTATGAGGATATTTCCCATTTGTTCTGTAAAGGATTTGGTATAAAGAAAAATAAGGAAACTATCAGAAGGATGATGGCTCACTGGGATATTCTACATCAAATTTTCAAATTTATCATGGAGTTCCCTAATGGTTTCATTCTCCTATTTTGTGAGGTTATTCAGCCTTATCAACAACATGTT
>CBVK0103534257.1:0-12086 GCA_900067695.1 Picea abies
CATTGCCCATTCTATTGTGTTTGCGGTGGTCTGAGCCCCTGCCCCAAATATTTCCTGCGACAAAAATAATTAAAATACTCGGGATTATTCACTTAGTTTATGTTAATATAATCGTAACGATTTTACAAGTAGTTGTATAATTGTGTGGAAACAAAACTTATTATTTAAAATAATTTAAACCAATTGATTTGCTAATAATCCTGTGAGCAATCAATAAGTAACGAAAGGCTTACAGTTATGTAGACTCTGATATGGGCGAGAGTAAATTCGTGGCTTCTCATCTCCAGCAGAACGTCCAAAAGATCCTTTTCACTATAACTTCTGTCACTGTTTTCGTTTGACCTCGTACACAGTCGATCCTCTATGAATTTGTCGAGAACATCAGATACCTTTTTGGTATATATTTCCGTACTACGGTACACGCCCTGGGGATCCAAGAACTGAAGGCAAGGGAAAAAATCTGCCAGGTTGGGAGTTGCGTGAAGCACCACCAGTTTAGAAAGAACGTCTTTCAACTCTCGAGAAGCTCGAGCGAACTGGGGATCGAACACATCTTTACTGAAGACCATTTTGCCTAACAGATTAAAGGAGGACTGGAAGGCAGTGTGTCCAATATCCACACACTTTCCCTTCACAGCGTCCTGGAAAACCTGATGAATCATTCGATTTACTTGATCTCTTCTGAGATGTTGCAGAGCTTCCAGCCTCTTCACAGAAAAGAGTTCGGTATTGGATACACGTCTGAGCATGCGCCAATGGGATCCATATTGGCTAAAGGTCGTGGAATACTTGTATTGGGAAAGAGCCTTGGCTGCCTGTGTGACGATCCGGCCTGACAATATGTGGTCATGGGTTTTGAGAACCTCCCTTGCCATGGCGGAAGACGAGACTATTGGATACACGTCTGAGCATGCGCCAATGGGATCCATATTGGCTAAAGACCATGGAAGTCTTGTATTGTGAAAGAGCCTTGCTTGCCTGTGTGACGATCCGGCCTGAACATATGTGGTCATGGGTTTTCAGAACCTCCCTTGCCATGGCGGAAGACGAGACCACCACTGTGGTTTTCATTCCAAGAGAGAGTGTCATGAGCGGCCCGAATTTGCAAGCAAGTTGGAAGAATGATTCGTTGGGCTTGTTACCCACCTGCAACAGATTTCCTAAAAGAGGCCATCCTGAAGGACCGGGAGGAAGCCTCGAGTATGTCTTCCTCCACACATCGAAAACCAAGAATGCGATAACAGCGCTCCCCAGCAGCACAAAATACCAGAACAACCATCCAAGATCCACTGGACTGAATTGAGCCATGACAGGCTTCAAAGAAGACCAGCAGAAGGAAGAAAAATCGAAATCCAGAATATGTTGTTATATAACTTGTAATTACAATGTACAATTATCACATTCTATTAAAAAAAAAAAAAAAAAAAACACACACACTGGTAAAGCGTGTTAAGTACGTTAGACCACGGGAGATGCAGAAACAGCTAATGGAGATTAGAAAACAGTGTAAACTAATAGCTTTTTAAGTCAAAAGGTTTACCTCTATTAACAATCAGCACATTTAATAGGTTTTAGTTTTTAATACGTTTTTTATGGACCAGATTAAATATGTCTAGAATATTCTTAGTAGTTATAATATATGAATGGTTTTGATTTCATCCATTAATTTTCTAGCTATTATAAAAACATCCGTTTATATGTTTACTTTTTAACATTTATCTAATAATGTTTAAAAATAACTGTATTTACTAACTTATTATCACGTCTACCTGATTAAAAAATATAAACAGATTTTTGTGAACTTGACTTTTTACTGTATTAATCAAGTTTTTTTAACTAAACAAGAAGTTTAACAACCATAAACCACCTTTCGATGTTCATCAACGGCAAGTTAACAGCGAATGCTAATTATAACATTTTATAAAAAAGTTAAGCACGTTGGACCACGTGACATGCAAAAAAAAACAGCTAGTTGAGATTTTAAAGCAGTGTAAACAATTATAGATTTATTTTTATAAAAGCAGCTAATTGAGATTTGAAAACTGCGTAAAATACTATAGATTTTTATCTGGTCTAACGATCATTAAATTTTACTTTATTTTATGCATGTAATATATATTATCTTGGATTTATTAGAGTATGATTTATTTATTAAGAATAACCAGGTGTTTAAAGATCTTCAAAAGATGAGGTGTTTAAAGATCTTCAAAAGATGAAATATTAAATTTCATGATTGGTAAATTTTTTAATTATTTTGTATGTTATGTAGTAAATCTTTAATTTGTTTTTTTTAAATATTTAATAATTTTAAATTTATATTAACAAAATTATTTAATTAAAATTATTTAACATATTTTTATTAAAAAACTCATTTTTTATTTAAATATATCAACTATATATTTTTAGAAAAATGTTACTTCATTATATATTTTTATTTTTTATAAAATGTTACTTATATTTATGAAAATATAAATTATATTATAAAAATAAATAATCAAAATAAATTAAAAAATCACTACTTAATATAAAACATGACCTTACAAATATATCAAAATGTAATAAGCATAAAAATCTAGGAATGATATTAGAAGAATGGCACATCCTATAAATCATTACAAGTCAAATATATAAAAGATAATAAGCATAAAAGTTAAAGAATGATGTAATAAGAATGCCACTATAATACAAATCATTACATCATAAATATATCAAAATGTAATAAGCATAATAAAAAACATGACCTTACAAATATATCAAAATGTAATAAGCATAAAAGTCTAGGAATGGCATAAGCAGAATGGGACATCATAGAAATCATTACATATCAAATATATCAAAATGTAATAAGCATAAAAGTTAAGGAATAATATAATAAGAATGGATATCAAGATAAAGTATCAAATAATGATATAAAACATTAATATATAAAAATGTAAAAAGCATAAAAGTCAAAGAATGATATAATAAGAATGGATATCAAGATAAAGTATCAAATAATGATATAAAACATTATAAAACAAATATTTCAAAATATAATAAGCATGAAAAACAAAGGAATTAATATAACTTTAATAATATGTATGTAAGGTGATTTAACATTATATGATAAATATATCAAAATATAAGCTTACAAGGTATATTTAAATGTAATAAGTTTGGCAAAATATAATAATTTTGGAATGGAAATGAGGGATCAATTAAAATTTAATAACATGTATGTGTTTGGTGATTTAACATTAAATGATAAATATATCAAAATATCATAAGTTTGAAAGAGGAGGGAATATGATAATAATACAAGATATTAATATATCAAAATATAAGCTTACAAAGTATATCTAAATGTAATAAGTTTGGCAAAATATAATAATTTTGGAATGGAAATGAGGGATCAATTAAAATTTAATAACATGTATGTGTTTGGTAATTTAACATTACATGATAAATATATCAAAATATCATAAGTTTGAAAGAGGAGGGAATATGATAATAATACAAGATATTATAAGACAGATATTTTAAAGTATAATAAGTATAGACATGAAGTGAATTAATAATAAATAAATTTAATGAATTAATTAAGATAATAATACAAAATATTATATGATAAATTTTTTAAAATTTAATAAGTATTGAAATTAGGGAATTAATTATATGTAATTTGGAATGGATCATTATATAATTTGTCATCTATTTTGGTATTTTTTAGGTGGAAAAAATTGAGCTATAGGTTTGTAGGGTCATTTTAAGGGAGAATCCCACTTTGGTGATTTGGGGTCTAGAATTTTTTAGAGTCTCTTTCAAGACTTACATGGTCATTTTTGGGGAAAATTTTAGAAGCAAAGATTTTAACCTCTCAACATCATTCTACACTTCAAGAGATTTACAATGGAACAAACATCACTTCACTCAGAATCTGTGTGTGGAAGTTATGTCTTCAGCAAGTTGACCTATCATATTGATCACCATGGTGTTAGTGGATGCCACATCATTTTCCATCACTCACACATGTGGAGCTAGTCAAGTGTGAACTTTCAAGAATATTTAATAGAGTGTCCAAACCATAACATTAATTGGGGGTTAAGGCATGTAAAAACTCTAACCCTAACTCCATACAACTTTCAAGCTATGTCAAATACGAGGCCACTAGGAAAGGAATTGGTTCCATTCTTATTGCACTATGTATTGCTATAGCTAAGAAAATCCACTGGGAGTGGGATATTAATATAGGAAAAAATAAATAGAATATATTAAATAGTATCCATATTGTCCATAATGTCCATGGAAGCTCCCTAGTGAGTGTCCCTTTCTTTTTATTTACATTTCATAACTAAGAAGAAAAGAACAAGGAATATGCCTCACTTTCTAGCTCATTTTTTCCTGTATTGGGTTTTCCCAGGGTACATCTTGTGTTCATTTTGTGAATGGTGTATTATTATCGTAGTTTATTTTATTTCAGTTTTAGTTACTTCAATATATTCATCCATTAAGTGAGTAACATTTAATCTAAATATTAAGCAAAACACTACATAATAATAGATTGTAGAAGCTTGCAAGATTTGTTACAATGAACTAATCTAGTGGAATATCCATAGTGGTTTAGAGATCATATTTGTATTAGAGCAGTTTTTTGGGGGGGGAGGTTGTGGGAAGTTGCATGATCCAAGAATGGGAATAATTTCTAAAAAACCTTATCCATGGTGGATGAGTATAGTAACAATCCATTGGATGAGTTAGAAGAGATATTTTCAATGCTAGAGCCACAAGTCACTATCATTTCTCTCAAAATGGCCATTATCATGGCAACTCTAGAGAACAAGTTTGGACCTTTTAAGGAGTTTGGCGGCTCTAAATTAGAATCTAGATTGGATAAGAAATATGGAGATAGGAAAGACCCAAAAAAGGAGTCAAAAAATGGGCTAGAGAAAGAGAGACCAAGTTCCAATGCTATCACTTCTTCCCAATCATTGTTTAAAGTGGAATTTAAAGTGGACATCAAACATTTGATTACCTATGTTTAGAATCTGGAGTCATCCATTATATTAGATGTGAATTATATTATCTATGCTCCACATATAGTTGGCACCGTCTTCAAAGAATCCTTGATTTGTATACGTGGCACTCAACATGTGAAGAAAATTTTTATTGCTCCATGTATCATTAGCATTGTCTTCAAACATATGATCCTCCTTCATATACACTATGTATTCCTTATGTAAGATTTTTTGGACTTCTTGGCATGGGGGTTCACATCGAAGGTGGAAGTGCTTGATGGATTCCTCTAGGCCACTACAAAAACTAAAGATGTTACCTACAACAACATAAAAACTAAAGATAGAATATGTACCTTGAAAGTTTTAGTCTACTCGATTCAAATATTTCTATGAATAGATGTTTGGATTATTGGCATAGCTACAATTACTACAATTTGTCCACCACTTCAACATCAACTTACTCTACATAGGATGTCGCAGTCACTCCCACAACTATCACAAGAATTACATTCACTTTGCTCATTTTTTTTGTTTCTTATGGTTTTGTTCTTCAAAGTCTACAAACTCAAGTCAACAATGTTTGTTAGAGAGGAATTCAAGCATATCATTATCTATGCATCAGGTGGAGAGAACCAAGACTTGGAAGACTACTTTTGGCTTCCTTGAATATGCTATGCCAACTAGTAGAAACGTTATGCCATTTTTTACACCTTAAACAAATTTTATTACCTGGGGTGGCTTCAACGCAGCTATTGAGAGGAGGGGAGACATTGGGGGTGAGATATTAGAGTATTTCTATATTAATTTTTACAACACTCCTCCTATTTTTATTCTTTGTCTTGGTTGTACTTTCAAACTATTCTTACTTCTCAAGGTTTCTATCTTTATCATGTTTTGGAGGCTTACTTTACTTTCTCAAATGGAAACCACTCAGTGGAATTTTCTTTTGATCTAATGGTTGCTCATATACCTCTAGTGTTTTCTCCCTCTAATGCAACTTGGATCACATAATATGGTCATTACTAGAACAATTGGAATATAGTGCAAACAACAATTTTCTACATGATCTAGGTGGATATTGGTGGCCACCCACCTATTCCAACTAGCTCCTCTTAACATTTTTTAGTTCATCATGCTCTTCTATAATTATTTGTAATTGTGGGTTCTACACTTCTAGGGTTTTTGGAATCCCTACACAGCTTCTAGAATGATATTGGTGGCCTCCGACCTAATCCAACCGACTTATTTTGGATGTTTTCATGTCAATACATCTTTCTATATTCCAAGGGTTGTTTTGAGGCCCTAAATAATGTTTTTTTGGCTTGCCACAATCACAATGTAGACAGAGTTAGAGTTTGATGACATAATGTGTATTTCTCTAAAACACCTTTCCATCAGGCTATCACGCACCTAAAACGGAGGTCGTATGCAAAAGTTATGACCCAGGAAAGTTGAGGTACCAACTTACCCATCGAGGCCCACATAACTTTTGGTGTCTCACCTCCTAGGGTTAGGTTTTTGGATGTCTAGGGTTTTGGAATTGATGAGTAATGTTAAAAATGCCTCTGGAGCCTCATTGTAATCATTCTACTCAAATAGATGCACGTAGTAGCCACATCTCTTCTGAGAGATAGCTACCACCATTCGAGCAAGTTGTTTTCAGTTCTGCAGTTTTACAGTTTCAGTCTATTGAATAGAAGTTATTGTTCACTGGAAATATGTTGGTGTTCTCCATATCTATGTGTTATTGTATTCAGTCTGTTATTCATTTCGTTCCACTCATAAACTTGGATCACTACATTTATTCTAATTGGACGTGATACAATTGAAAATATATTTATATAATTTCCAATTAAAATAAAACATGAGGTAATATATTGTCCTCTTTTAACACTTGGATGGTAACATGTGAATCTTCCTAGAGCTCATTGATCTGACCCCTCTATTCACCAACTGATTGAATTTATGAAACCCTACCCTCTACATAAATCCATGAATCAACACATGAATCTAGAAGCCTACTAGTTTAGCTCACTCAAAAGATGTTAATCCCTAGATAAATCCCCATGTTAATCCCTAGATACTAAGTTATTTCATTTCGAATGTTATTTTAGTGTTTTCATCTCAACCGTTGACTTGCAATTTTACCCTTTATCTCTTATGTATATATACCAAGAAGACGTAGTTTTAGAATCAACTCATCTTTTACATTTGTTCTATTGTAAAAGGAGGTTTCCCCCTTGAATAAGATTCACATTCATTCTTCTCTCTCATTCTCAAGGTGTGGAGTCACTTCTCTCTCTCTCTCTCTCTCTCTCTCTCTCTCTCTCTCTCTCTCTCTCTCTCTCTCTCTCTCTCTCTCTCTCTCTCTTCATTCTATTTTTGTGTTTGATGCATAACATTTTCTTTTAAATCATTTGATCCTAGGATTTTTCTCCTTCAAATGAGTCATATTGGAATTTTTGTTATAAATATGAAATTTATGCACCTCTGATTTTGAAATTTTGTTATGTGGTATTCTGATATGAACCATCTATACAAATTGCAGAATAAAGTTAATGAATTGAATGATAGGGTAGTGAAAATTTTTAGTTTTATAAACACACAAAAATCTATGGAAAAAAATATGGAACAATTACAAATTTTCATCGACAAAAAGATGGAAAATTTGCAAAATTCCATGTCAACCATTATCTTACATACCATGGATGAGATATTCCCTAAATTAGATATCAAGATGCAAGGAAAGCATGAAAATGTGAAGTACATAAGAACCGATTCCTAGAATCATGATTATTCATCAGTCCAAGATTTGCATCATCAAGGGTTCAAATCAACATCGAGAAACTACTTAATTCCCAAAATTGATATGAATAAATTTGATGGTAAATATATTATAATATGAATATTCCAAATGGATCAATTCTTTGATCTACACTAATTTCCAACCTTACAAAGGGTAAATATTGCAACCTTCAATTTAGAAGCCAAACAATTTGTTTGGTACCAATGGCTTTGTGAATGAAAAAATGATTGTATTGTATCTTGGTCCATTTTTACGGAGGAATTGATAGCACATTATCTAAATATTAAGAGAAATACATTCTTTATTCAATTAATAAATCTTCAGCAAAGAGGTCCAATTACAAATCACATTGATAAATTCCAAAAGCTAAGTCTCATGTTAAAAAAAACTCTAGAGGATAATATGTTAGATCTCTTTATAGGCACTTTATAGGAGATCATTCAACATGATTTATGTCTCTCTGAACCTAAATACTGGTAGCATTCTCTCAATATGGCAATGAAAGTGGTAATTAAACATGTGGTTAATAGAAGGGTGACCACTAAAAACTATAGAGAGAACCGTGTTCTCTCTCCTAACCTTACTCAAATTACAAGGTTGACACCTCATCAAATGAATGAATGAAGGGAAAAATGACTTTGTTTCAATTATGACAACAAGTGCATTAAGGGGCATAAATATGACGAGAATAAATTATTTTGCAGATACTATGAAGAGGAAGAAGATTAAGAATTGAAACAATCATGAGATCTAGAACTAGAAAAGACTACTCCAACCATATTTTGTTGTACACTGGTTGGCATCAATACTCTGCAAAACCTCAAGATATAAGGATATATCAAAAAGAAAAATGTAACAAAATTGGTTGATTCTAGTAGTGCCCATTTCTTATTAATTGGAATGTAGTGAAACTTCTTTATAACTTTATATATCAAATACCGTAATATTTAAGTAATGAGTGTATATGGATGTAACATAAAATTTTCAAATAAGTTTCATAGTATTAATCTTACTAACGGGAGTATTTATTGGATAGTCCCATGATTTCAATCCAAATAGGTGGTGTTAATGTTGTATTAGGGGTCTAATGGTTAAAATATTTGGGATTAATGACTCTTAATTTTCAATAAATTTTCATAAGATTTTTCTTAGAAGGAAAGGAAATTGAACTTAGAGGTATTTGAGGGAAACCCTCTAAAGTGATAACCTATAACAACATGAAAAAATTACTCAAAAAGGGAAACCATATTCTAATTGCATAATTGTGCTCACTAGATGTTCAAACATCTAGACCCTTTTCTCTAGTGGACCTCTAAAATGTTATCAAAATTCATTCCAAGTTATTAGATATATTCCTAAGATTCTTCCACTTACTCGATATCATGACCATGCTATTCATTTGAAACCAGGACGTGTACCACCTAACATTAGGCCTTACAGGTACCCATATGCACAAAAGAATGAGATTAAGCTTATAATTCAAGAAATGTTAGAGGCTAGCATCATTAAACCTTTCCAAAGTGTTTTATATTCACCAATAGTGATGGTTAATAAAAAGGAAGGTTCATGGGATGTGTGTCCATATTAATGAAAACTTAACAAAATGACCATTAAATATAAGTTTCTTATTCATATCATTGATGAATTATTAGATGAATTGAAAGGATAAATTTTCCCTACTAAGTTGGATCTCTATTATGGATATTATCAAATCAAAACGAGGCAAGAAGACACCCCCAAAATAGCATTTAGAACACATAAAGGTCATTATGAGGTTTTAGTGAAGCCATTTTTCCTTACTAATGCACCTTCAACATTTCAAATCTTTATGAATTCTATTTTCAAACCCCTCGTCATAAAATTCATGTTAGTACTTTTTGATGATATACTAATCTACATCAAATCTTGGGGAGATAATGTACAACACATTGAAATGGTATTAAAACTATTGGAAGAGAAAAAAATATATTCAAATCATTCTAAGTGTGCCTTTTTAGTTCAAGAAGTGGAATATTTGGGTCATATTGTATCTCATGAAGGTGTTAAAGTGGATCCTAAAAAAATTAAATATCTAATGGAATGATCAATTTCCAAAACCTTGAATAATATTAGAGGATTCTTACGATTTATGGGATATTATCACAATTTTGTTAAGAATTATGAGAAAATAACATAACCTCTAACTTTGTTATTGAAAGAGGAGGCATTTTCTTGGACTCAAAAAGAAACCATAATTTTGTAATAACTTAAGGAGGATATGTGTACAATTGTTTTCTTGGCCACTTCTGACTTAATGAAAAACTTTATTGTGGATTGTGATTCGTCACAACATGAAATTGATGTTAGTTTTAATGCAAGAACGAAGGCCCATTTCCTTTGAAAAAGCCAATTTAAAAGAAAGAACTTACTCAAACCCAATTATGTAAAGGAAATGTTATCCATATTACATGCAGTTAATAAATGGCTACCTTACCTAATAGGAAGGCACTTTAAAGTAAAGATATATCATGACAATTTGATGTAATTCTTTAACAATGATTATATTTAGAAGAGAAACAAAAAATTGGTTACAAAAATGATAGGTTATGACTTTGAAATTAACTACAAAAAGGGAAAACAAAATATGGTGGAAAATGCACTTTCAAGAAAATTAGAAGACATGGATCGTTTACTATGTGTTATTTCCATTCCATAATTTGATTGGATGGAAGAAGAAATCATAGAATCGAAGCAATATCAAAAGGTATGCAAGATCATTCAACAAGGACCTGAGTGCATTAGATAATTTTTTCTGGAATAATGATTTACTATGGTTTCAAGATCCCCTATATTTATGTAAGAATTCCCAACTTAAACATATTTTTTTTTTAATTTCACACTTCTCCTATAGGAGGACATTCAAAGTTCTTGAAAAATTACCACAAGATCAAGAAGAATTTTTTCTAGGAAGCTCTTAAAATTGATCTTCAAAATTTTGTGGTTAAATTTGTAGTCTTCCAATAGAATAAGGGAGAAACAATCAAGACCTCGGGTCTCCTACTACCATTATCCATACCAAGTCAATGTTGGGAAGAGGTTTGAGTGGATTTTATTATAGATCTACCCAATTCCAAAGGAGAGAATCTCATCATGGTAGTAATGGATCGACTCACAAAGTATGCCCATTTTTTCTCTCTTTCTCATCCTTTAAAGAAAGTACAATATCCACATAATTCATGAAAATAGTTCATAAAATACATGGAATCCCCAAGATTATAGGTGATACAGATCAAATTTTCATTGGAAAACTTTAGACTAAATTATTTTCTTTTTTGGGTACTCAATTGGCTCACAAGTCTTCTTACCATCCTCAATCTGATGGGGAAAATGAGATTGTGAATAAATTTTTAGAAGGGTATCTTCATTTCTTTGCATTTGATAAATAAACACGATGGGTCAAGTGGCTTCCCTTGGAAGAATGGTGATACAACAAGTCCTTCCATACTTCATAAAAAAATTCCCCATTTATAGAACTTTATGGATATCATGTTCCACCTATCACATCACCCATAAGAGGGAAAACGAATGTTCAAGTAGTGGAGGACCACATAGAGCACCATAATTTGTTCTCAAACTATTGAAGGACAACTTGGTTACAAGATAAAATAGTATGAAACAACAATCAAATCAACATCATAGCAAAAAGGAATTTGAAGTGGGGAATTGGGTATTTCTAAGGCTACAACCATAGAAATAAATGTCCCTCAAGGAACAAAACAAGGAAAATAAATTATCACCCAAGTACTATGGTCCCTATAATATTTTGTAGAGGATTGGAAGTATGGCCTATAAATTGGATTTGTCTCCATATTCACATGTCCATAAAGTCTTCCATGTTTATTTCTTAAAGAAGGTAACCGATGACAAGATCCCAGTTCAAAATATTTTACCAGATATTAATAGAGAAGGTAAAATCATAATAGAACCATAAATAATCCTCGAAACAAGGATTAAGTAGTTGTAAAATTGAGAAATTACTAAGTACCTTATCAAGTGGAAGCACCTACTAGTAGAAGAGGCAGCATGAGAAGATGAGTTCTTCATGCAAAAACAACCCCAACTAATAAAGTGTTGATATAAACACTTGTTTGAAGTGGAGGGGAACGTTAACTCCTAGATGAAGCCCCATGTTAATCCCTATAATCCCTATATATGGAGTATTACATTACTATTTTTATATTAGTGTCTTTGGCTAGACCATTTAATTTTATTGTACCCTTTGTCTCCTATATATATATATATATATA